>JALNIO010000646.1:17697-73138 GCA_023509875.1 Rugonectria rugulosa | reverse complement strand
CACAATCCCTCCGGCAAACTCGCACGCTTTCGCAACCTCTTCCTCTCACCATCGATACATCATGTCCATCTCAGAAGCCATGCCGCAGTAGTATCTCCCAGAAATAATGAGCCATGTTTGCTTATTTGCCCATTGCTCCGATTACGCGGCGCTGTGCCAGACATCAAAACACATTTATGGCGTCGGGCTCGGATTCCTCTACGAATCAATCCATGTAGACTTAAAGGACGGCCACAAAATGTTACTCTTCTTGCTCTACAGAACCCTGGAGAAGAACCCAATCCTAGCCCTTCGCACCAAATCTCTTCGTCTCCAACTCTGCGACTTCAGCGATCGCAGCGAATCCAACGATTCCAACAATTCCATAATCATCCATCAGTCGCCACTTCTTCCCCAGATCCTAAATTTGTGCACCAATCTCAAGGCCATCGTTATCACGCATCCGTACCCAGTTTCGAATCTTGTGACTCAAGAGATCAACAGATCGCTCTCGCGTCTTCAACGTTCACAAGAGCTTGAATTTAACACCCCGGACAGCAACTGGCCACCCCACATTCCTGGAGAGACTGATGTCAATGTCTCTTTGTTGGCGCAGGCCCTCAGCATCGAAACTCTCGATCGCATCTCGTTGACACTCCAGCAAGGCCCGGAAAGCCAACTACCTGCTATCACCATGGCGATGCCAGCTACAAGCAACATTACCAGGCTCAGGTTGGACGAGGCGTATCTCAGCATGGAGTCTTTGAACAACATGATGCGTGCCCTGTTGCATCTGAAGCATTTGTCCCTTTCCTTCCTTTGGTATGCCGACCCCATCAACTCTCAGGTCGGCGTGCATTTGGACTGTGCGAAACTCGGTCAGGCACTCGCACACCGGTCCGCAACTCTGGAGAGCTTGGAGATTGCTGTCCAATTCAAATCTCGCTGCGCCTTGGATGTAGGAAATGGCAGTGGCGCGCATTCAAATTGGGGACTCCTTCATCGCATCGGCTCTCTGCGTTCATTCACACGCCTCGCATCACTACAGCTTGCTCCCGAAGTCCTGCTGGGATGGAAGGACGAGAGGGCAGTGCCACTGTCAGATCTACTACCAGTTTCACTTCGACATCTCCATTTTTCGGTTGGATTTCGGAGACTGGGAGTTTTCACCCTGGGAATATGAAGCTCTTTGCGAGTCGCTTGCGGATTATCTTGATTCTTCTCCGTCGCATTTACTGGAAAACCTTGTGTTGACTTGCTATGACGACGAGGTATCGGAGTTCGAGGTGCCTTTGAATCCATCAGGTTGAGGTGCGAGAAACTTCAGATCAGGTCTCGTTTCGAAACGATTTCATTCTGATCGCATACATCTATCTTAATACAAGCCCTTTTATGGTCACGCATCGTGTATTTCTTGCCCAGCCAACTAAAGGCACCTACGTGAAGCAGTCACTACATCATGAACATGCAAAGATATCAGTTCAGATGGATTTATCATGTCAAATTTCGTGTTCGTACTGGCCAAGCGCATCGCAAACGGATAGGCGTTCCCCTGCCACCCTTATGTAGGGTCGTTGGGTGGTTCAAACTCACCTGGCCTGGTCTCCGGCAAGCTCCTATACATTGCCTGTATCATTCTCACCAATTGACGAACCACTGGCATTTTGCCACGGCGGTCCATCATTAATATTTCCATCTTGGGATTTGAAAGCGCGGCTTACGACCGTCAGCAACTACGTCTTGAGACGCGAGCTTTAATAATAATCGGTTCTAATATCTGCCGTTGATGAGGCACCGTTTGGCTGCAAACGCCACTCGTTTGAGGGAGCGACTTGATTCTCATGATACTTTGCCTTCCTTGTTCGTCTTTCAATACCCCAGAGACTTAAGTCCCTCGAGCCTCGATCCTTGCCAACCAGTTTGCCAGCATCGTTGGCCTTGCTGTTTACACAAGGCACGAGACGTGGCCTGACCCTATAAAACAGAGGGACCATCGGCCTTTGAGACTTGATTTACCTTGAACACATGAAATATACTCTGAACATTACCTGAGTTCCAGCCAACTGTAACCAGAATCTATCTTTATTCACGGCAGGTAACAGCAGGCCACGCACATATTAGTCTCTATACTGACATTTTCATCAAGATTATCGAGCCACCACGTCGTCGAATCACCTGGAAAGTCCTCTGCTTGTTTCACTCTACCGGCCATGTTCAAGCTCAGCCTTGACGAAGGAGCATTCAGTTCCGGTTTTGTCCTCTTCTCGTCCACGATGAGAGTTGCTGGCCAAATACCTGACGATGCCCAGCTCTGTGAGCTTGCAGCACTCGCATAGTACGAAATGGAGCAGTGTTTTGACGCTCTCAACAGAAGCGGTCGTGTGACGTCCGGAAAGAAGAAGCCGAGAGCGCTGACAGTGCTGCGCTGGAAAGACTATCTCTTTGTCTCATCCTCAACCAAGGGCGGCGGGAGAGGATACTGGCTCAACAGCTTGCCCCGGACGGACAGCGACGGGCTGCTTATTGAAGCGTTGAACCAGAGCGAAATAAATCCCCCCGAGAGTCACCGCAACCAGGCACAGTGCGGAGAGATGCTCGCGTTACACCAGTGGGCTCTCGCAAACCCTGCCAGCACGTTCCATCGTTTGGTAGGGGAGAGCTTGATCGTAACCGTCGGTGAAGAAAGCGCGAAGTCGCAGAAGGAGCTGAAGGTCAAACGTCCCTGTTACGGCGATCGGCCGGGATGCGAGAAACTACTTGATCATTTCGGCCTTCAGTACATCCAGTCGTGCGAGGAGCCAGATATTTCTTTCTCGGCTCGCTAAATCATTCTCGAAAATCATTCTCAGGTGCCTATTTTTTGATGGTTGGAAGGATTGTGCACCACGAATCGGCCTTCAGTGCCATGCCGTCTACGCAGCTGTTTGCGGAAGTTCTTCGAGCATAAATGGTTGGAAGGAAAAAGAAAAGAGGATTAGGTTAATGGTCAAGCGTTCGACAAGATTGGTTCATTAGGGTTCAGAACAAAATATGAGTGGAGGTTAGGAGCAGAGTATTATTTTGTGATCTTGAGTACTGGAGAGGTATGTCTGGGCTCCCGGCCATCCAACTAGTGAGCACTACATCAGCCACAAATCTAGTTGCTAACGCGCCAGAGCTGAGTGCCGGCTAACCGCTCCTTGACTATAGTACCCCAGCGAAAGACCGTACTCATTCAAGGTCTCATCTTCTGCTGTTACAGTGGGGGATTTGTCTCCATCATTATTGGCGATTTCCAATTCACCCCTATGTATGACGCCGATCATCGGCCCTAACATCGGACTTCGTTCTATATTTGATGCGGGCTGTGTCTTACATGTACATACTGCCTGCATGTATAAAGTTGGAGAAGCGTGTTGGCGTCATCTTGATCAACCTTTACCATCATCAAAAGCTTTGAGATATCAAGCCGCTCAACCCTCTGCACAACAAATACAATGTCCAAGTCAATCGTCAACACCAATCCTTACCCTTTTCACTTTGAGGCGAGCCAGTATCCTGTCGCAAAAAGAGATGGAAATGGACCTAATATCGGATTTGGGCCTTCCCGTGGCGCTGTCCCCTCCCTCCAGGCTTCCAAGCTGCGTGCCTTGATGCTGGAAGCACACGGCGATCCTTCAAAGATTGTAGCTCATGTCTGCAGCTACGATGCTCTCAGCTCTCGTCTTTGCGAGGAAGCTGGATTCCCGATCGTTTTCCTGGCCGGATACGCAATGTCGTCTGCATTTGGGCTGCCCGACACTGGCTACATTGCGTTTCAAGAAGTAGCTGCCAAGATTCAAGAGGTTGTCCGGCAAGTTACTGTCCCTATCATGGTGGATGCCGATACCGGTTACGGCAGTCCTATGAATGTACGGAGAACCGTCCAGGGGTAAGTTCTTCTCGATTGCTGGTGCGATGATAAGTTTTTAACCCTGGTAAATAGATTCGCATTGGCTGGAGCGGCTGGGATCATGATTGAGGATCAAACATGGCCGAAGCGTGAGGATATACCCTACCTAGCTTGGGATATTATCGCTAACTGGCATTCAGGTTGCGGTCATACTGCGGGGAAAAGCGTTGTTTCCAGGAGTGAAGCATACGCCCGGTGGCAAGCAGCCGTGGACGCAAGAAATGAGGGCCAAGATATCTGGATCCTCGCCAGGACCGACAGTCTCATCCATGGCTACGAAGAAGCCTTGACCAGGGCACGTAAGGCCATTGAGATTGGTGTTGACGCGGTGTTTGTGGAGGCCCTTCCTGATCGTGCAACCATGGCGCAGCTACGCAAGGATCTCGACTTCCCCGTATTTGCTAACATCATCGAGGGGGGAAAGACGGAGAATCTGTCCGCAAAGGAGCTTGGTGAGCTTGGTTACTGCGGTGTTGCGTATCCCTGGAGCCTGGTAGCAGCAAAACTGAAGAGCATTAGAGAGACTTTGGAAGGAATCAAGGGGTCTCTTCTCGTCGGGAAGCCCCCTGTTGTTCTCCCGTATGCTGAGGTTTGTGAGGGAGTTGGATTCAACAAGTACTATGAGCTGGAGGAAAGGTATCAGTATGAGGGACGGACGACTGGAGCCAAGGGTCATCAATGGCAGGACTAGGCGACCGAGAGGGATGGCACGCCTTTCCAAGCCGAACCAGGTCAATTTAGAGACCTGTATATTGGTCAACATTCCTCAATCAACCGTAAACAGATTGGTATCAATCACAGTTCATATCTAGGATAAAGAACACATATCTAGGTAGGTAGATAATCCATGGTCCATCAAATAACTCGCCAGAGTAACGACCACCCACCAAATATCGTCGACAGTCCAGTATATATAATTAACGGCCCATACAAGGAACCGTAGCCAAATCTCTCTGAAGACCCGAGACTCCCAGCCTTGAGAAGCGGGAGGCTAAGAAGACCTCCGCTCACATAGCCGACCCCCCTGGCTCCGTTCAGCAGGCCATAGATCATTCCGGAATCTATTGCCTCATTCCGTCGCGACGCATCTTGTTCGAGTTCCTTGAGCACCCCTCCCCAGGTGGCACTGTAACCCCCGGCGAAAAACCCAAACGTCATTGAGAAGAGGATCAAGATGGCCAAACTGCCTTGCGAAGTCAGGCCCCAAAGGAGAAAGGCGGCTAAGGCGGATCCTGTCGCAGATACTGCGG
Source organism: Rugonectria rugulosa (assembly GCA_023509875.1). Classification (NCBI taxonomy): domain Eukaryota; kingdom Fungi; phylum Ascomycota; class Sordariomycetes; order Hypocreales; family Nectriaceae; genus Rugonectria; species Rugonectria rugulosa. The sequence goes on along the minus strand of JALNIO010000646.1, from coordinate 67,978 downwards.
TTCCGGATGCTGCAGACAGCGGAAAGTGCTTGTTGTCGCTTAAATATCCAAAGAAGGACGAAGAGATGATGCCAGGGACGTTGAAGATGGTGAGGAGCAGCGTCGCCGATGTCTGCGATAGCTTGGTGACGTCCCTTGCGTATGTGCTCAAGTACGTCTGCGGAATGCCGTACCCAGAACTCTGGAGAGTAATGGCCATGGCATAGACGTAAAAGTCGCGGTAACGCAGGAAATCCCAAGGTATCCTGCGATCACTGTGCGTACTTGCCGACATGCTCGAGGGAGGTGTCGGGATCAGCAGAATAGAGAGAATACTGGAGGCGCCCACGATTGCAGCCCAAATCCTCAACGTGGTTCTAAATCCGTACTGGTCCAACAGCAATCTGAACAAGAACGGACAGGCTGAGCCGACAATGTTCTTGCATGATAGTGTGATGCCGTATGCCACTGCTCTGTTGCTGGTACCAAACCATTCCCCCAAGGAAAGTGTCGTCGTGCTATAGATTAGGGAGTTTCCGAGTGCAGCCAGAACACCTTGAGTGAGGATGAGGTGCCAGACATTCGAACTCCAAGAGGAAAGCAAGAAGCTCACTGATGAGAGCGCGACGCCACAAAGTGCTGCAATCTGGCGCTTAAATGCCCACCTTCGGGTGAACAGAGCAAAGAGGAAGGGCATGGCTAGGTACATGACGCCGTTGGTGGTTGTCCCAATCGTACCCGTCGCGCTCAGGCTTCCGCGCAGCGTCCAGTTGCTTGAGAAGTACTCTTGGAGCACGCCGTAGCTCATTGCAAATCCTATGTATACTTGTCAGGATGTTTCTTTGGTGGGGAGGAGAAAGAATTGCATACCCCAGATGGGCAGCTGGGAGATCCCCGCGCCAGTCAGCACACTCGCCCGGGTTCTTGTCGATTGCCAATCTCTGGCTTGCATTTGGGCGAAGAGGGAAGCATATTGCGAGTTATGCGACGACTCTTGATCCCCGTATCTTGTCGACTCGAGGCTTATATCTTGATGATTCGTCATCTTGAATACTATTCCTGGATTGCGATTGTGTGAAAGGAACTACTTGCAGGTGCGAAAGCCCAGGGAACTGTGACGTCTTGAGCGGAGGTGCGCCCTGTAGGTGACAACGGCGCTTTCTGGGGATGGATCAGTGCCGATCTCTGAGCTTCATAGCCGTACAGTCACTTACGGAGCGCCGAATAATTGCAATGGAGATGGCAAAAGCCGAGGATTCTTATTTCCTACCAGGGTCTAATAAAAAGACTTGGAACCAAGTTCTCATATTTGTACAGGCCTTGTTCACTTGCCTCTCTTGGATGTATGGAATGGCACTGACCCATGTCGAACAAGAGAGGATGCAATCCTTATATCTGGAGGCAATCCTTCTGCGGGGATCTTGTCGGATCACGACATCTCACTTATTACCCCTCAATTTCTTTTCCCTCAAATTTCTTTAGACTTGCACCTACACCACCGCAAGTAATTTCTTTGCCGTTCCTCTCATCCCTTCTTACCCTTGGCATGACAGCTGCCTTTGCGAATAACTCTGAAAACCTCGAATCCGCTTCTATCAGAAATGAGCAACTCAATCGTCAAGCTCCCGACCACTCGAAACGAGATGGCTTGGGGTCTTGGCTGGTTGCCCTCGGCGCCTTTCTCGTCTATACTGCAACATGGTATGCATATTGTCCCCAATAATACGCTCTTCTAGACCGTGTTTCTTATCATTAATGCAATTTAGGGGACTATTGAGCGCATACGGAGACTATGAGAAGTACTACGAGACATCACTTTTAACCTCGACGCCTTCCACGACCATCGCATGGATTGGCAGTCTCCAAGGTGTCATCCTAATTTGTAAGATGAGCAAGACTAGGCTTTCCAGTGTAAATCACTAACGAAATACACACATAGTAGGAGGCGTGGTCACCGGTCCCATCTACGACCGTGGATACATTCGAGAGCTCCTAATCGTGGGGACCATAATCACCACACTGGGTGTCATGATGCTAAGTCTGGCCCAAGAGTATTACCAAATCCTCTTGGCACAGGGCATATGCGTTGGAATCGGTAGTGCAATACTCTACGTCCCAAGCATTAGCCTTGTGGCTGCCAGGTTCCAGGAGCATCGTGCCCTGGCAGTATTCATTGCTACTTCGGGCACTGCAGTCGGTTCGTACACGTTCTCCGACTGTCTTTAATCACTCGGTTGTGGCTAACTTACTCCAGGCGGTATCATTTATCCCGTAATGTTTTCAAACCTCCAACCGAAGCTTGGCTTCGCCTGGGCTACTCGAATCATCGGTTTTGTCACCCTTTCAGAATTAACGGTGGCCATCGCAGTCATGCTTCCTGCTACTGCGACCAAAGAACCTCACAAGATCCGTTCGCTACTAGACACCAGTGCGTTCCGTGATCCTGCTTTCATGGCATTCTGCGTGGCCCTGTTCCTGATGTGGATTGCATATTGGGTTCCCTTTTTTCTGCTCCCGACTTTTGCACAGTTCAAAAGCGGCACGAACTCCAATCTTGCCTTCTATATCCTGGTCATTTGCAACGCGTCAACTATCCCAGGCCGTTACCTGGCAGTGCCCTTGTCCAACAGATTCGGCCCGGCGCGTGCCATGGCCGGCTTCACACTGGCGTCGAGCGTCCTGCTGTTTGGTTGGGTTGGAGTCGACTCTACTCCCTCTACCATAGTCTGGGCTATTCTCATTGCCTTATTCATGGGGCCGTTGGCCGTCATATATCCTATTATCGTGCCACGTCTATCGCCCAACAAAGACCTTGTCGGTACGCGAATGGGTATCTCGTCCGCTGCTGCTGCTTTTGGGACATTGCTCGGATTTCCAGTCACATCTGCTCTAAACAACATTGAAGGTGGAATATTCTGGAAAAGTCAGGTCCTGAATGGTTGTTGCATGCTCGGCGGAGCGATCTTGATGATGTATGTGCATCGCAAGATGTCAGCAACGTTGCCAGCACACATCTGAGAAGCCAACAGCTCGTACACAGGCCCAAGATGCCTTCTGACTTGTCTTTGTTGGAAGGTGACTCGGCTATTTTCGGATGAAAAGCCCGGTTCCTCAGTAGCAAAAGGAAGGAAATTTTAGGATCGAGTTTAAGTCTAACTTAAATTATTTGTCTCTTGAAGCTATCTGCATCAAATTTTATGTTCTCAAATACTTTTAGGTAATCAGAATGCTTATAGGTGGTGAATTGAAGGTGTGTATATTCATTAAATGACTTCTACGGCATACGCTGCGTGTAAGATGTTGGTGGCATCCAATGATAAGACTACGCATTGATATTGCTTGAGCTTATATAAACCAACCATATCTCCCTGCCCCCTTTGCAACACCCAAATCAGACTCTGAAACCTTCTAGTGCCCACGAGAGTGACTGAATGAGGGCTATCAATTTCAGGTAATTCTCATACTAAAGCTCAGCTAGCGACCTGAAACTCCCATTGCTTACCTTGGTATACACGAAGCGCATCACAAGCCCTTTCAGTCTTCCAAAGGGAGCACTTTCTCACTAGAAGTATGTCGATCATCGCTCCAGGCCGCCTCTCTCTTCTCAATAAAGACCGGCCATGAATGAGGCACCACTGTGAGATACGCATCCCAACGCCACTCTTGCGACGGTTCAACTTGCCGTATGTTGAAATCGCGGACCAAAGTTGACACAGCCTTGTAGACTTCGATTTTCGCAAGATTTTGTCCTGGGCACGAATTATATCCAGCACCGAACTGCTCAACGTTAGCACCCTCGAGCCCATTGCTATTAGAGCAAAGTATATGGTCAGTTACTTACAGGTACCAAGTATTTGTCTTTATCTGAAGCATCTTTTTCCAACCATCGATCAGGTCTGAACTCGCAAGCATCCTCACCCCAGATTTCCTTGGATCGATGGAATGCGTAAGGATTGATAGACACAGTTGTCCCCTCTGGTATCAAGCGATCACCCACTGTGATCCCTCCTCGAGGCACTAGGCGAGGCAGACTCATGGGAGCTGGTGGGAAAATACGTAGTGACTCTTTGACGCATGCTTGGAGAAATCTATAGCGAAAAGTCAGTGTTTGACTGCGGCTGTCTGGTGGCAAAATTGAGCTCACGGCAATTGCTGCGATTCGGAGTAAGAAATCACCCGAGATTGGCACATCCCCTGCTGTGTTGCTTTATCAATTTCGTCTTGAGCCAGCTCCCAGGCATTTGGATGACGTATCATGTGGTATACGAAAGATTGAATAGCACAAGACACTGTGTCTGATCCGGCGCCCATGATGCTCTGAGCTTGGACAACGACATCGCGGCTGGTGACCTTGTCCGGTGTTCGGTCGTGCTGTCTCAGCCAGTGAAACACCATATCGGATCGAGCGTCAGGGTTATTCTCGCGAGCTGCGAGCGCTCTCTTAGCAGAAACCAGGGGCCCAGTCAGAGATGTCATGGAAAGCCAAGTCATGACTGGATTAGCCATCAAGGCCACCACGATCTTGGGGAAAAGTCCAATAACGGTTGCTAAAGCGACGAGTCTGACGGCACCTCCAAGAGCGTTGTCGATGTCTTGTCCTTTCTCCAGAAACCCAAACGCTTGGGAGAAGACGACCTCTCCAATCACGTCAACTGCCGTGAATGTGATGAATTTGCTCAGCTCCATGGGAGTTTTGGAAGACGCGTGCACCTCACACCAGCCGAGAAGACTTTCAATGCACTTGTTGACGTATTCTTCTGACTTGATGACATTGGAAAAGGCGAAAGGGGAAGCAGTGTACTTGGACTTTTCTTTCTTCTCCTTGGGATCGACAATACTCATAGGGGATTGGAACCGATAGTCGGGCAGAGCAAGTGAACTATACCAATCTCCCTGTAACAGAGTAAGCGGAATAACCAATCAAAGTATTTCAGCCTATACTAACTTTCCGAAGAGAAGTAAGAAAGATCTTTTTCACGGCTTCGGGATGGGTGACACTAATCTCGTCGTGAGAAATTCGAACAAAGTGACCTATTACTTCAATTCAGTATCGGGTCTCAGCGACATCCGCGGTTTTTGTACCATGTTTCTCATGCAAGCGAGCGACTTGCACATTTTGATCCCCTGCTAGGACTTTGGTGATGTGCCACAAGCGGGTAAACGATGCCGTGAAAGGACCGGGGAAATCAGCAATTGGCGAGCAGTATCGACGCCGGAGGGCGAGTGCCAAGAGCCCGACAGCCACCAAAGATATGACCTTGGGCCAAGTCAGGTAATCCTCGACAAGCGCCATTGTGTTTTGACCTGACTGATTTGAAAGGGGTTGCTTTCAGAGATCTTGGGCTTTTTGTCGCCAATTAAATAGAATAACAATCACGATTCACCGTAGTCGTGAGACACTAAGGGGTTTAGGTGCGTGTTTCTGGCACTTCAGTCCTTTTGTATCACCGCCAACGGCAGAGAGTCTTCCCTGGAGAAGAAATTCCGAGAATTCGTCATAAACTGTGGGGAATCATCTACGTGGCCGTGGGTTGTGTTGCATTGCTTTGCTTTGCTGCAACTTGGTTGCAGTATCACAGGCGCAACGTGGACGAATATGCAAGCTGCAGTGTGTGAGCCACAAAGTACCTAGACCACCAGATACCTCTGAAAACTGATACTTGTGCTTTAAAGTGACCATGGCAAAAGCATTGCATGCTATCACATCCAAATGATGGTGTGCTATTTGGAGCATGCAATAGGACTGACCTGACCTTGGATCACTTAATATGACGCTCAGCCAAGACTTGAACTCTTTTCACTTGAAACTCATGAATTGCCACTTCGAAAGTGATTTCATAGAGTTCGGAACAATAGATCCTGCAGGACACTGCATATAATTTAGTTTCAAGTGTCAATGCATCCTGGTAGACCTGGCGTGGCAAGTCGGAAAGTCCCACCACCAGCACTGCCAATGCTCGATCACAATTTCAAAACGAAGGACTACCATTAGTTCTTAGTGTTCACTATGGGCCGTATTTCATCTGCCATGAAATAAAATTGACTTCATCAGCTAGATAGTGTGTGGTAATGATGTATAAATACAATCGCCCTCGACCTAATTAATAAAACTAGCATATTGTACTTCATATTTGCAGACGCCCCATTAACCTCGTCTCATATAGGATGTTTCACGGAAATGATAATGTAACTCCAGTACAGACTGCTCGATACATATTGACCAATGCAATTCTCTTTTGTCAGCCCGCAACGACTCTTACCACACGTTATGCAGGCATGGCCCATCACTCCTGACCGGTGATGTATGGTCTAACTACTCACAGTCTTGATCAACGAGGTGCATCTCATGTGACCAGTTGCAGTGCATTGCAGCGCCGAGGATTTACTGTCACACACATGAGTCATTGTGGGGGAGTGAACTGTTAATCCTGAATGGCGAATGCCGACGAGCGATTTATCACTGATTGCTGGACACGCAACACTTCTCTCCCATTTAAGTTTTCTTCACAAAGTACGGAGTAGTCTATAAGATGATATGGAGATAGGAAGGAATTCCCAAAGGGGCATCTCTAAGAGCGCTTGTCGGGGTGAATGCCAAGCGAACCCCTGCTGGTATTACGGAGCATTAGAGACCCTTTGGGAATCCAGGAATCGATTGACTGTGTCACGATATGTACGTGAGTCTTTATGAATTAAAATCAATAGCACTCGTGATGTTTACAATGTGATTGAATACTGTCCGTTGCTATTGGGACGAGGAGGTAGCTCACTAGCCACATCCGACTCTGCCTCCTGTGGCTGATGTCGGGAAGTGGGACAACTCACGCTGCGCGCTGCTTATCAAGTTCTTATCTTGCCGTGTCCGAGTGAGACGAGACGGACGCATCTTACAATATTCCGTCACCTTGAATCACCAGATACGACGTCGTTGATCCGCTCGCAACTGCGACCAGACGATGCCTTAGAGCCATCGAATTAGGCCGCAACCCCTGTTGTCCCCATTGGGAACCTGCTTCCTCCATCTCCTCTTCAGCTGACATAGCAATCGCTTGGCGCGACTCGGCCCATTTCACCTCTCCGCATGCCTGGGAAGCGGTCTCGGCAAGGATGTGAGGAGTGCAGAAAGCGGAGAAGAAAATGCGACGAAATTAAGCCGACGTGCGGACAATGCGTCGCGAACAAGCGGACATGCGATTATAAATTGAAATTGGTTTGGGGAGGCCGCAAGTTCAAGAAGTCGCGATTCGGCCAGTGCCTCGAATTTGATGAAGCCTCCGCGGAGAGGATAGGTAATGCCATATCAAATGTGCCCAGTCTGCTACTGCAAAGCTGACATATATCTAGAAGATGAGAATGGCGGATTCGTTTACGGCATGAAGACCCCGCCAGCGATACCTGAAAAGTCGTTGGCATTGATTCCTCAGTGTCTCCCCAATGGCACGCCCATGCCGGAGAGGTATCGCATCCTACTAGACTACTTTACAAAGGATGTTTTGGCCTCTTTATCAGTTCACCCATCCATACATGAGGATCTCTGCAAAGGCTTGGTCCCTACCATGTTTCATTCACCTCATCTGCTATCAGCAAGCTTGGCGCTCTCGGCTGCAGGCTTCCTATCTCGAGGGCAAACTGAAATTGATGGAGTTGATGTCTCCCGGGTGATAGATCATCTTCAATCCTCAGGCCTGCCACTGCTTAGGGCAGCTCTGACCCGTGGACAGACGGACGATGTGCTATTGGCAACGTGCATCATCTGGTGTCTTGCAGATGTTTATGCAGCCCGACCGGAGGTGTCTTCCTGGCGCATTCACCTACAGGGTGTCAAAGCGATACTCGACAGCAACGAAACAGACCGACAGTTTGGCAGAAATCCTGGACCCGGACAACTAGCAATGAAGCATCTCTATCAGCTCTACCTCTCGCTTCAGACACTCCCGCATGTGGCACTTGCATCTGATCAGCACAACATGATGACGGTACCAGCTCAAATAGCCGACACGCCATCAACGCCAGGCTCCACGATAGACGGGTTCTTGGGCTACAGCGAAGAACTCTTGGATATCTTACAGCAGATTAACCAATTGGACAACTTTGGGGAAAACCAACCGAGCACCGATGCGGAAGCTGACATTCTACTCGGCAAAATCAATGGTATGATAAGCCGAGACAGCCAAGCGCCACCAAACGTGTCTATTTCCTCAACATTGACGCCTGAATCTGGCCGCGACTTTACCCTTTGTCATCGGAGCTTTCAGCAAGCAACGCTCATTCATTTGTACAGAAAACTATACAAGCTACCTTCTGGCTCCGAACCTATCCGATCTGCAGTTGAAGAGATAACGAATATGGTTAACAACATGACCCAAGGACAACCCTGTAGCAACTGGGTTGCGATGGCGATGCCTCTTTTCACCATTGGCTGCGAAGCTTTCAACGACGACCAAAAGCAATTTGTTCTTGATAAGATTCACAAGTTTGGACTCTGTCTCGGCTCACTCCACGTGGGCATTATCCGAAAAGCGCTGGAAGACATCTGGAATATTAGGACGGGCTGGGGAGATTCTCAGGGCGAAGTATGTGCAGGTCAATTGCTCAGTAAGTACAACCAGATAGACTGAAACAGGCTAAAAAGCACCTCACTAACAAACTGTATAGAGGAATTACGTTACAATATTATTCTTTTCTAGGAAAATGCCTAAACGATGCGTTTGGAAGGACTTGGTGTAGGGAAGAACAATGTGGAATTTTATGGTATTATCCAATTTATGACGAATGTTACGACAACCTTTTATGATCTGGACAATTTGTAAAATACTATTGATATTGAAAGCTTTCTTTGCCGCTAATGGCCTCTTGTTGTCTCCCTAATCACTTTGTCTAGGTGGTGAGCAGTTGATCTTGTCCCTGACCACTACCAAGCAAAAGGCAGGACGCAAAGAATCTCATCAGACGTTGGCCATGGAAATAGTCGTTTCTCCCGTTTCTAAGATCTTTCTACTTTAGGTTCGCAGACAAATCTTCTTGTTTTCTATTTGCAGAAATCCAAAACAAAACTTGTAAGTGAAGAGTGAGCTATAAATGAAGTAGTAGTGTCGTTGAGAGCCTCTACTTTCCTCGAATTTCTGTCCCTTTATTCTGATACCGGCTCGGTGTCAGTCTTGGCCTGTTCCTTTGCACGCTTCTTCTCCCATCTGAACCCGAAATAAAGGCCAATCCAAAGGAAGACAGCACCTGCGGCGAACCCAATGTACACCTTGGCACCGATTCGCCAGTTCGGTGCTTCAGAAGCAGGATACGCTGCAAGCGGAAGGAAGGCACTCAGTAGGTAGGCGAAGAGAGTGCCAGTTGCAAACAGGACCGTTCGAACCTGGGGCTCGTTTTGCAAGTTCTCCGAGGCCCATGAACACACGAGCATCGTCGAGACTCTGTAGATATGATTAGAAATGAGATTTGAGGGATGTGTTCACGAAACGAAGCGGACTCACCCTCCGAGGTAGTTCAAATACCAGCCGGCCATGTACGCATGCTCGTTTGCGGGGCGAACGATTAAGATGGCCAATGAAGTGATATTGATGCACTTGGCATATTAGCTGGATTCCTCCCGTATTTCGAGTCAAAGGTAGGCACTTACAGAGTGAAGAAGCAAAAATGGCAGACGTTGACCGAAATAATCGCTGGCACCGCTAAAGGTGATCTCGGCAACCAGTTGAGCTGCCTGTCCAATGATGGGCAAGTAATTGAGCATTCCGACCGAGCTGGAAATGTCAGCAGATGTCAATTCTTTTATGGTGAAAGGCACCTACTATTTCTTGGTGCCGTCAGGGTTCTTCAAAGACTTGAGCCACAGGTTATAGTAGCTGGCGGGCGTGAAGTTGCCACCAAAAGGAAACGCCACTATATAATGTTAGGAACTTTGCCTATAGCCATGGGCATCGACGGAAAACATACTAGCGCATGCCCATAATTGCCAAAACGTGAAGCAACGCAAAAACGACTTCACGGTAATGCCGATCTGGGGCTTTCGGTTCACGCGGCGAGCACGAGCAAGAGCAATATCTATCAAACTGTTAGACCAGCTGGAGTGGATTGGGCAGAACAACTTGCCAATATCTCGCTCATTCAAGTAGAATCTCGCCAGAGGATTTATCCTCTCAGGCTTGCCAAGTCAGTTACGCGTTCGAACAGTCTGATCTGACAACTTACATATCCCGGAAGAAGGAAAAAGGCAGCGAGAGCCACGGCGATAGTGCAGACACCCTATCAGACTAGTCAGCTCACATGTAATTCCTAGCTAGATCAAACCATCTTACATTGATGATAAAGGCCCAGCGCCAACCGGCTCGACCCAAAACACCTTCCAAGTTGGTGGACAGTCCTCCTTGCATGGCCGAGGAAATCATGGCGCCGGTGGGCTGGGCAATGTTGTATATGCTCATTCGGAGAGAGACCTCGTGTGGGAGGTACCACTGGCTGTTCAAACGATTATAAATTTCCGACTATTGTGAATAGCAGGGGGTTTCTAGCCTACCTAATCATGGTAAAGTACGCAGGCCACGCAGTTCCTTCAAAGAAGCCAATGAGGAAGCGAAGTCCATAAACCTAATACCCAGTCAATAAATTAACTCATGCTATAGGACTCTAGTGATGGAAATCCACGTACCTGATGAGCACTTTTCACGACCGACAGGCAGCAGGTCAAAACTCCCCAGATAATCTAGGTACTCACAGGTCAGTGTCTATGAACTCTCATTTAAATGAACTTGTTTCTCGGTTTAGTTCGCACCTCGCACGCAGGTAACCATTTCGAAGGTCCAATGTGGGAAATGATGATGGCCGAAGGCCAGAGCATGATCATGTAACCGATGCTAAGAACTCATCAGTATCGGAACACACCAGGAAACGGGGTATCTGCTTTAGTGACTAGACATACTTGAAATACGTAGTAAAGTAATTCAGCTCATTGCCATACAGCTCGAGATCCTCTTGCATGCCCGAGACGTATGCATTGCTCTAAATTTCATTAGTTCGCTATCACGCTGCAGCTACTAAGACGACGCACAATGTTGGTTTGGTCAATGTACTTGAACATGTAACCAAGGAATCCAACGACCAAGAATCCGAGATCAAGTTTCCAAACAAAAGCTCTCTCTTCTTTGGGATCAATATCAGTTTCCGGTTGACTAACTGTCTCGACTGCAGGCGTTTTCTTGAGGTCATCGCCCTTCAACGACGGAGTCGTATCGCTGTGCTGGATGGTTTCGACGGCCATGTTGATCCCTCTCAATACCTTGCAATCAAGACCAATGAAACCAGGAGCATAGAAAGGCGCAGAGCCAGAGGAAAAAGAAAAGAAAAAGAACCGATGCAAGGTCGGGTTTAATCGGGGGGTCGTAGACACGCGTTACATTAAAAGTCGAACTAGGAGGCGACTTGCAGGATTGGATTGCATTAGACCTGGGAGTGAATACGTGCTCGCGCTATGAGCCGATCAGGAGGGCACTATGGCATCAACTTCCGTATCCTTGCCCAATGGCGGCCTATGCTTTACAGGCCCTACAAGCGTCAGCGTCGGGTGGCTTCCGACAGGCAGTTGGTATTATTTCCACTTCGACTTACAAGAGGGGGCGATGTCACCTTGATCGGGTTCTCTTTCTAGGATATCTCTACCAACGCTGCGTTTTCCAACACGAATCGCCCACACAGGCAGAGATAGATGGTGTGGAAGTGTGAAAACGTGCTATCCATGGTCCTGGGACCGGGGAATGAGAACTCTATCGTGCAGTTTAGATGTACGTAATGCAGGTGATTTGTGGCATTACGAAAAGCTGCATCGGATTGCAAGCAGATAAAAAGTCAAGACTTGCTTTACAGGACCAAGGCCTCAGTTTAATGAGGAATATCACTATATCAATCCTATTTTACCATAATGTCGAATGCAAACTGTAAGCCAGCCTGAACACCAAGTCAGGTTCAAAACTTTAGCTTGCCTGCTCGAAGCAGCTTTCTCCTCTCCTTGTAAGCTCGATGCGTCGCAAGCCACTTCTCAGTGTGCCCTTCCATCAGCTCAGCGCTTGAATCCGGCCTTCCTTTATTCACAGCATCGACAATCTCTTTGACATAAGCAATCTCAGCCCCCTCCTCTGCTAGACTATGGAAGTTCCTACCCCGTCCTCTTAACTCAACTCTCTTGGTGTACTCGTTTCTCATAGCCTCCTTGCTGGGCAGGCGAGATTTCTCTGTTAGAACCCGAGCTATCGCCTGGGCCTGAAAGTCAAAGACGGAAAACGTCGCGACGTAGTATGGAATTCCAACGAAGCTTAGGGAAGGATCTTGAATGTAGAAAATGTCCTTGTGTAGGTTGTGCACCATGTTTCCTTCTGCGGTGACCAGCACATCTGGTGTAGCATCGTCGGGTTGCAAGGCGTCGTCATGGAATTGGGAAAGGAAAGGGAATGAAGTGAGATAGCCCGTGGCTATGATGACATGATGGATATCCTTGAGCACCTCCCCGTCTCTCAGTATTATTTGGCCCGGAATGGGAGCTTGAGACTCCAAGGGCGTCTCCGGGAGAGCATCGGGATCCAACGAAAACTTCACAACCTCGCCAACTCTCCTCACAGACGGAGGGAGTACCGTCGTTGGGTGGTCAAACTTGCCTCCTCTTGTGCTTTGCAAGACGCGGCCTGCCACCGGAACCAACTCTCGACATACATCCAGGGATGAAGTCCCGCCGCCAATGACGAGGACATTTTTGTTTTGGAACTTTCCCGGGTTGCGATATTGCTTTGTATGGAAAACTCGGTCATTGAAGAGGCCTTTCCATTCTTTGAGACCTGAGATATCAGGGACGCGAGGCAAGTTGTAGTGGCCCGAACAGACGACAACGGCATCAAACTCCCATGTCCTCTCCACGATGCGTGGCTCCCCATCTTGCCCCAGAAGGGTGATTGTGCGCAGTGCCCATTTGCGACCGTCGTCTATCTTTTTGGCACTCTCCACTCGCGTGTTGTATAGTGTCACTTCGTCGAGCCCACTGTCGGAACTGAGATTCTGCAGATACTTCTCAATCTCCCAGTGGCTCACATTCTCCGCCGTGCCCTCGGGCCAAGCACGAAGATTGCTGTAGAGGAGAGTAGTAGGAACATTATTCTTCAGCCCACAGTAGCACGGTCCAGGAGGGGAAAAGGCGACTTGCAAGGCGTCGCCAGTCGAACTGCTGAGTGGATGTTGACCCTGGCCATTCGCTTGTTGTGTGGCATGTGGGAGGAATTGACCGGGCAAGGACGTCGTATAATCACCCGAAGAGGCGGGCTTGCTCGGGAAGTTGACACTGTGGGAGTCAATGTTTGAGTCAAAGTGCCACACTCCGGACGAGACGGAGGACCGCTCAAACACGACTACATTGGCCCCTTGCTTGAGTAGGTGAGCCCCTGCACAGATTCCACTGACGCCGGAGCCAATGACGGCCACCCGGACGCCTTTGCCGAAGTAAGCACCATCGGTTGATGAAGCCGTCGTGCCGTTTGTTGGTAGTGACCCCATGGTTTGATGTCTGTGCTTGTAAAGAGTGGCGATATACGAGAGATACTCGAGAAGATTGGGAAGTCTTCGTGTGAGGCACTTCTCGACTGTGGGACACTAGCTAGATAAAAAGAACGTAGAGTAAAAGGCGTGTGAGCTCTGCATTATTTCTCGCATCTGCATGCCCTGCATTCTCCATGTTTAGACGGGTGCCGTATCTGCGAGTAAAACGATTATTGGCTTCGCTCTGAGAAGAGTGCGGGTCTACTAAAGAGCAAACGACCCCTGTGAAGTCGTTATTTCTAATTACTGCAGGTTTCTTGGGTGAAACTGCAGCTTGAGTGCAGAATGGTACCGTTCACGTAATCAGGTCTCATATGAACAGGGTTGATATCGCATCACGTACCGGGTGGCAGGTATCACGCAAGTGGGATAGAGCCGGGTAGCCGGCACCAAGGAGTTGGGATGGGAAGACCCTGACTTACAGGACGACTTCTTTTAGTCAAATAAAGCCTTAGGCAATAGTTTGGTGTAAAAAGAGCATACTCTACGAAGCAAGACTGGGATCTAGTCCGTTAAGACGGAGTAATGACCTTGATACCATGAATCCTGCAGAAGCCAGCACGCGTTTACAGCAGTTGCGCAATCAGGGTCCTCGATTTCGTCAATAGCTCTTCTCCAACCGAGATCCATTGGGTGCAATGATAGACGGGAATAAGCCGCATATTTCGAAATCGGAATCTAGTTTGTTGCCCTACCAAGAGTCGCTCCTATTATGGTTAAACTTGTCGGGATATTGCGACTCTGGTGATTGTGAGGAAAACCCACATGACGATTCCTTTGCGCGATTTCGAATACTATCCCACTTGAACCCATACCTGCGTGTACATACCTACCTTGTGTACATTTTATATACCTTACGTCAGGTAACTTGCTCAAGTTCAAGTATCCGAAAAAATGGCAGTCATATTTTCTCTAAAGGCCCTCTTCACCAGAATTTGGTGTTCTAGACGTGCTACACTTCAACCCCATGCGAATCTCGCAAACTTGCCAACATGAGTCAAGCAACAACGCAGGATGAATCCAAGCTTGAGGTTGCAATTGTCGGAGGCGGCATCGCAGGACTCACCACCGCCATTGCCTTGAGCAAGCATCCCAGAGTCAATGTTCAAGTTTACGAACGGGCGGAAGAGCTCCGAGAGATTGGCGCGAGCATTGGTCTCGGGCCAAATGGACTCAGCTCTTTGGATAAGCTTGGGATTCAAAATGCGCTGGAAGGTGACATCCTGTATCGACAAAAGTCGGGCTGGCCCATGGTCTACCGTCATTGGAAAACGGGGGAAATTATTGATCATGATGAGCATCATGATGTGAAGGACAAGAGGCACTATACAGCGCGCTATCATAGAGCCCACCTCCACAAGGCCTTGTTTGACAACCTGCCTAGTAACGTGGTTCATTTTGGAAAGAAGCTTGCCGATATAGAGGCGGACTCTGAAAAGGGTACGTGATACTACCTAGACTTTTATCTTTGCAGTATCAAGGCATTGACGGTGTGTCATGAACAAGGCGTCACTCTATCCTTCCAGGATGGCACAACTGTCCACGCAGATCTTGTTATTGGATCTGACGGTATTCATTCCGTAGGCAACTAGCGATTCGAGACCTGAACATTGGCTGATTGACCTAGACTGTCCGGAAGACGCTGGTACCGTCACACACTCTTCGATGGACTGGATGGGTTGCTCTGCGTGCTGTTTATGACATCAAATTGCTTGACGGAGTTGACTTTCCTGAAGATGCAGCCCATTGGGTAAGTGCAGCCAGCATAAACCTGTCGTATACTCATGAAAGCTGACACGTTGACGATAGATTGGCCATGGGCGACATCTCTTCCAGTCACCGCTAGGTAAAACTTGCAAGGCCGACCGATAGGATAGGCTCATATACTCATGATCTAATTCATCACAGGCAAGGGTCTTTTTACCATTGTTGGCGGATACCATGGAGATCCATCCGACCCAAATGCTCCAGGTCACGAAGTCAGATGGGATGATCTAGGTGACATTGAAGAGTTTAGGAGCTTCTACAAGGTGAGAAACGTCCCCCAGGAGTGAGATACCATGTTTTCTAACCTCTACTTAGGATTGGCATCCTGCTATTCAGGCGTTTGTCCAAGCAGCTCCGTACGTCAGGCAGTTTCCCAACTACACAGGCGATCCCCTCGAGAATTGGTCATTCGAAGATCGAGTAACCCTCGTCGGTGATGCTGCTCACGGTCACGGCGGCGCCTTTGCAGCCGGTGGCTCCCTGGCCATCAACGACGCTCACGCTTTGTCTCTGGCCCTGTTTCATGTGTGGCCAGCCACGTCCACCCAGAAGCCCACGGTTGCCGAACTCCGAAGAATTCTTCAGCTGTACGAAGCCGCGAGGAAGCCTCAAGTGAACAAACTGTTGGGCGTCGTGCACAAGGCTGTTGCAGGGAAGAAGCTGAAGCTTGAGGATGGCAAACCCGAGACGGACGAGCAGCTCCGGGAGCGAGTTCTGAGCAGAATGGATCCGTACTGGATTGCTGAGCATGATGTCGAAGCTGCGTTTGCTGAGGCCATCTCTCAAGAGGAAAAAGAATAATCAATTAAATAAAAGCATATATTCTCAGCTCGACATTAGGCATACGGTAAATTATGGTGTTTTGTATATACTGGTGAACATTCGAGACAACCTTTTCTTCAGTCAGATTAGGTAGGTAGCCATCACAGCAAGACTCTTCTTGCTTTATTGCCTAATTAATATGGTCTGATGTTTGGGTTGGGGGCTGCGTAACTGCATGTACAAATGGAGTACGCCTTCCAATCTGCCTTGCCAACTTGCATCAATTAATTCGGATGCCTAGCGGCGAGAAGGTTGTCGAGGGGTTGATCCAAGTTAAGTGACGGCTGTGTGACTCTTGCCACTCAAGCCACTGTACCAAAGAAGTAAAGACCGAGTCAACTGGTGGCGATCCACTGTCAAGCGTTGAGAAGTTGATCAACAAAGAAGACGCCGCTTTAATCTGAGCTGACATGACGTATTTGTTTGTCTCGGACAAATGCAGTAAAATGCTCAAGGAAGCTGACCTTCAAGTCACTTCAGCTGCGTGCCTCTCCTCTGGTCACGTTCCTTGTGTTTGACCCCGATTTGACGAAAAGAGGCAAAGTGCAACATTGATCTCGGATGTCGGCACCTTCTTTGCAGCGGAATGAGCGGAATAGAATGATCCCTGCGGCTCTTCCTGCATGTGATAGGCCAACAGTCATTAAGCAAGACGCAAAGCAACCATCCCCGCGAATTCAACTGCGCCCCTCCTCCCCTCCTCAGCCCTCCTCAGCCCTCACCCCTCTTCGCCCAACGAAGCAGCAAGATAAGTCGCCCGATTACATAGGGAAAAGGCCACGGATCTATACTCAGCCTCAGTGGCGGAGCACAAGGTTGTTCTAGAATCTGGCGATCTGGGATCTGGGAAAATAGCTTAAAAGCCAAGACAGACGACTCCCTTTACTTCCGTCCGATGCAACCCACATTTACTCTTCCCTGAGCAAATCCATCTCGTAGCGCCTTGGCAATCAGCATCGTCTTGAGATTCATGAATTGTACCAACTTTCGTCCCATCTGAGAATCACCAACATGGCCCAGAAAGAGGCGCCACCAGCTTACGAGTCTGCTCCAGCAGGCCCGGCTGACGATGCACCCTCAGCTACGCCCGAGCTACCCCTCATTCTCACACCTGGACCAAACAATCCGCAGCCAGACACATGCCTCGCACATCTCAAGCTGCTCTTTGCCCTTCAGAACATGAAGGATGATGTAGGCTACACTGATGGTTTATGGGGTATTTGGGATACGCGCGCTGAGGGGCACATGGCCGTTACGCCGGAAGGGGAGGTCCGAGAGGCCATAGATATCACGGCCAGCAAAGATCCAAAGGAGAAGCTTTTGACTCTCAGCAAAATCCGAGAGAAGAGATGGGCTCTCTTCGTCGCTCGTGCAGTCGATAGATACGAGGCTTGGTGGAATGCGCTCACTGAAGGACCTCGATTGACCGAGGAAGACATGGACGTTCATGGGTCTCCTGCATACGCCGAATTCCCCAGAGGCCATGACTCTGAGTACTGGAGAACACAGGCACTACCACCTCTTGGTAGGCTCCCTCTGCACAACCTAGCTCAAACGAGTTGGTTCGTTAACATAGCTACAAGATGTTTTAATGGTCTTCCACTCCCACATGCTGAACCCTTACAATTTCCTCGAGGACTGCCTTCGTGCTGGTTACGGCCGACTCTGGAGAAGTGGAATGCCTTGGGACCTCGTCAATTCCGCCATTGATTCGAGCTTCAATTACAACATCACCGACGATGACAAGGCCCGTTGGGTCGCCATGACTGGCCGCTCATGGGACAATGTTGATGATCCTATCATCAAGTCAATTCACTGCCCTGTCTGCTCGAACTCGGTGCAAATCCCCTGGACAACTTGCGGGCTCGACGAAAACCCCAAGACCAGCGATTTTCCAGGTCTCATCGGCAGTGGCTATGGCGATGGCAAGCTGGATATTCGTTGTCACAGCTGCAACACTCTGATCAACAAAGAGTTTCTCAGCGTAGCCAAGTTCTGCAAAGACGCCCGGGACCTATTGGTCAACCACTATCCCATGCCCGGTACCGTCATTAACCCGACGAGCGGCGAACCTGAGAGATTCGTACCCGTTCGTAATTTGAAGCAGAAGAATCCGCAAACTTTTCCTAATCGCATGATTCAACTGGTCCTCCGCATTCAGATACAAGACTTGGTCAGCAGGCCAAAAAGCGTGCAGCCACCAACCATGGAGCATGTGCGGACAATGATTGAAAAGGTTCTATCAGATAAAGCAGAGATTCGGGTGATTGAGGAGCCGCCGACCAGGGCCTTCAGATTGCTTCCCTTGGCTAGACTTTGCATTCGGAAGATGATGAGTCGATATTGGGAAAACTTTAGCCCATTCGCCCTCGATCTCTCTGGAGCTGTGATGCGCCAAGGCATTTTCACCGAGAAGATGTGCAAGATTGACTGGCTGCATTCGCCCACGGCACGGGACACTATGGCGAGGCTCATCCAGAAGTACAAGCGCTTTCTCTCCATCATGGCTAGCTTCCCGGAAAAGGTTGCAGTGCCAACCCTCGACGTTGATCTCGCCTGGCACACGCATCAATTATCACCATCTGCGTATTTTGCGCATACGAAAACCGTAGTAAAGAAATTTGTGCGACATGATGACAAGATTGATGAGTCAAAGTTGGAAGAGAGCTTTGAATGGACCAGCAAGACGTACCAGGAAAACTTCAACGAAGTGTATTCAGAGTGTACATGCTGGTACTGTGAGTCAGTTCGGACCGCGCACATTTCGTCCATTGGCAAAGTACTTCACATGTCTGGAAACGAAAAGGGTATGAATTCATTATGATCTTTTCCTTTGGTGGACTATGACAAACTAACCATCTTACAGTCTCTGAGGCCTTCCACAAGTCTGGTGCGGCCAACCTATGTGCTCCTGACAAATCTGCACATATTTCAACACACAATGCAGTGAAAACAAGCGAGTTCGAGTCCGATCTGAAACAAAAGATTCACAATAAGTACATGGAAGTGCATCAACGCCGTCTAGATGAGAACTATCAGAAGGCGTGTAAGCGTGCCGAGAAGAAGGGCCGCAAACTGCCACCTCGGGATCAATACTACGATCACTGGGGGTACAGCTACTACAGTAAGTATCGGCTCTCTACTTCAGTTCGCGATGTTCCGGGCTAATTCTCAATCTTTCGCAGTGTATGGACCTTGGATGTATCCTCTCTACTTCACCCCAGGCATGTATTATACGTGGGATCCTGGATATGCAGCATCTGGAGGGGCAGCCGGAGGAGGTTGGGCTGCCTGTGCCACAGGGAGCTGCGGCGGCGGTGTGGCTGCTGGTGCCTGTGGCGCCCCTGGCGGATGTGCCGCAGGAGGTTGCGGCAGCACTGGTGCAGCTTGCGGAGGAGCAGGGGGAGGTTGTGGCGGAGGGGGAGGAGGAGGATGCGGTGGCGGCGGCGGCGGTGGTGGATGTGGAGGTGGCGGTGGGTGCTAAGTTGGTGAAGAAGGGTTGAATTATGATTGCCAAGATGTTGATATGAGCTTTAATTTGAGTCGCTTTTTATGAGTACGTTACCTGAAGATGTTGACCAACGCGGATGATATATGGAGTGTGAAGGAAACTCCGTCACTGAGCAAGAACTATGCCACAAGGGTAGATCATTACTGGCAAAGGGATTGGCCAGAGAACAATCGGGATGGCCTGCCTAAATCGGCAAGTTTCAGGGCCATTTCTATATGACTCGCTTACCAGATAAGGGACTTAGCCATTCTGGGTTTATCATTGGATATTAACTACAAGTATGTAGTGATCCATGCCGGACACTGGAAATTTACCCTTCTAGGCAGGTTTTTTGACCAGACAAAGCATTGGGTGTAAGTGATGATCGAGTCGTCAAGATGTCGACTTCGACCCGGTGCACGACAGAATTCTACATCCGAGGACCTGACTCAGTTATAAAAGACTGCCTCTATCCACACTGTATTTCATTTTAAACATGCCAACTTTATCCTTGAACAGACTCAACTCTTCACGATGGCGCTATCATACTCTCCCTTGGTCTCGCTGCCAGCTCCGGCTGTCTATGCAGTCTTGCTGATGGGCCTGTATCTACTCATCACGATTGCCAAAACCCGAAAAGCAAAGAGTATCGCCCTGTTGTAATTCATAGCCCAATACTCCATCAGCTTACGAGACGTGTAGTCACAGTTCCGGTTCCAGATGCGGAAAAGGTCTTCCAAACGCCAGTGCCGCGCCCTGCAGACGTTGAATTCCAAAATCAAGAGCCCGTCCCCTACCGGCCCTTCGCCGTGGGCCCAATCACATCACCATGGGGATACGGAAGCTGGACTGGGATGAGTGGATTCAGCTGGACTCGTACTATCTTCGTTACCACGACCTCAAGGTCGAGGAGTTGAACAAGGACATCGATGCGCATGTCAAATACGTGGACAATGCCATCACGCGAGACGCGTGCTTTGAGTGTCTTGAGGAGCTGGCTCGGTTCCTTACCAACAGACACCCCAAGGTGTTCCAGTTCGTCGGGGATGCGTTGCACAATACGCTGACGGGCGATGTCTTTGACTATCCTGCGCGTGAGTGACGTCTGTCTGGTGTCGATGCTAATTGTTGTTTCTAACGTTTGCGCTTTGTAGGGACCCCGAAAGAGGCGTTGACCACAGCAGCAAAGCTCGTCCAAGATGACATTCTTCTCATGGTCGAGAATGATGGTAAGAAGCCACATGATCTGATTTCAAGTTTCTAATCCGCTTTCCAATAGATGGCCACTATCACCTAGATGCCGCTGGGGTTTGTTTGCCTGGTTTCTGGCGTCTCAAGGAGAAGTTTAGGATGTCCCTAGACACGCTGCACATCGAGGCCAAGGTTCCGCATTACCAGGCCAAGTTACAAAAGTCGATGAACCGGTACTTTAAATCGATGCGGCCTGACAAGGCTGTAACTCGCAACAATGTTGGTCACCGAGACGCAGTTGCGTCTTTTTACACAAACAGAATATTGTCCTAACTGTGTGATTAGTTCTTCATACAACTCGATGACGGTCTCCATTGGTCTCACCGAATGGGTGATCAAATCGGCGATGAGCCTGCTTGTAAGTCGCCAGCATTTCGACGACGACTAGCAATTCCTCCCCCCTGCCCCCCTTCATACCCGCCACCCGCCGAGAACTATCAACTAATTGAACACACACTACAGCATGGGCTACCGCCGACAGCCGCAACCTCAAGATTGAAGACTTGCATTTCCGCTCAGAGCGCCAAACGCTGCGTCGACTCCCTCGTTCGGGAGTCCTCATGTTCACCGTGAGGACCTACTTCGAGCCCGTCACGAGAATCACCCAGGAGCCGCACGTCCCCGGCCGACTCTTCGAGGCCATCGCGCAGTGGGATGAGACTGTGTCCAAGTACAAGGGCAGGCAACACTGGGAGCACATTCTTCTTCCGTACTTGGAGGAACAGCACAAGAGGCAGGTGTCTGAGGGGCTCATAGAGAAGCACGCGGAGGCCGAGTTTCCATTTTAGGAGTGCGGATCTCATTGAGCTGATATGTGAAACAAATTTTATACTTTTCATCATCATAGGCAAACGAATATGCTTCAAAAGCTATGTCAAACGACCAAGAAGGAACTTGCACATTGCCGTCTTGATCAAGACCCCATCCTGCTTGAGCTCGATCCTCGACATAGCATCCTCATACAGAGACTGCTCCAGGATACCCTCGTCAAGTCTTTGCTTTAGTAGAGACTCGGTGATGGACTTGTCGAACTCCGGGTGGCCCTGGAAACCCATGATCCGGCCGGGCTGGTACATCACCTGGACGTCGCAGCGAAGGCTTGACGCGATGACTTGCACGCCAGGTGGGGGTTCAATGACGGCGTCTCTGTGCATTTGATAGATGTTCTTACGTATTAAGCAAGAGTTTGTCTTAGAAGCTCAGAAGAGACATGAAACTTACCAGACTGTTCACCCCAAAAACTTTGGAGCCCTTGGTTACCAAATCTATCTTGGTAACAGATAGCTCCCAGCCTCCTGGGTTCCTAGAAGTTCTTCCCCCGAGAGCCCTGGCAATCATCTGGTGGCCGTAGCAAATACCTGCCAGCGGCTTCTCCGCCTCGTACGTCTGCTGGATGAATCTCATCAGCGAAGGAACCCAAGGGTCATTCTCCGAAGCAGTGTATTCTAGCGAACAAAACTTAGCACAGTTGTCTATGTTACCAAGATAATCTGCAATGTCCTTACTGCTTCCGGTTATCAAGACGGCATCAATGTCGGCAATATCTGGCCAAGAATCGCACTCCAACACGCTGATTTGGATCACTTTCAACAGTGGCGGGTTGTCAATGGTGGTTGCGAGTGTTCGGCGGAGAAGTTTGATAGCAATGTCTCCATATGTTCCGTGCTTTGCGAAGACATCATCCGGAGGGGTTTCGAACTCGAGGACGGCGAGTCGAAAGGTTGAGGAGGGAGTTGGAGAAACCTGGGGCAGGTAAACGGTCAGCTATGGGTTCAGCGGTTGAGATATCCCGAGCCGCCGACAGCTCACCTGGACAGCGGTAGGCATTTTCGAATAGTACAAAGTTCTCTTGTATCGTTTCTTTGTCTGTGTATCTCGACGAGTTGCTGGACTCTCTCAAGTTGACCTCTTCAAAGAGCCTCTTATAACCCATCGCTTCCGATCTCGGGAAATGCATCCCCAAAGTCAAAGGCTCCTTTACGTTATCATTATCTAACATGGCAGTATTCGCTGTCCACGTGGGATTCCTCGTCTTACAAGGGGTAGGAGCAAATGATGGCGCGATTGGATCGCGGTGAGCACGCTTGGAGTTTTGTGAGGGTAATATGGGGGTAATTAGTTCCTCGACTCGTGTGGAGAGAGCTCTCGACACTATGCCGATAGGGTCAGGATTGGCTTCGTCAGGCTTTTGATTCGGTGCTGCAGGACTGTTTACCAGGTGATGTAACATGGAAAAAAAATTTCGTCATTGGAATCTTATGCAGCTTACATGAGCCAAACTCGACAAGTGTGCGTCTGCACCAAGCACACCGACGTCGCTGTCCACGTTGGCAGCATGTTCGAGACAACACGTACCAACCTCGTGACCACTTCTGTATGAGAAATATGAATGCATGACACATAGTCTCCATCACGAGTCATCCTCATCAAACAGCAGGTCTCTACCTCAATGTGAACCAAGCCCACTTCCCCAGCTTCTCCAGATCATGAATCCTGCGGGGTCCCCGGCTTCGCCGCTATTAGTCCTTGCACAAGAAGTCTCGTGATCAAAGGGCTTATACATTCTCGAATACAAGCATCCATCAAGGTTGGAACAGACAAGTTGTGTGGAGTGGAAGTGCATTCGACGGAAGTTCCCGATGAGGTTGTGGCGTCGTCATTCCAGTTTATTGTCCGCGCATTAACCTATACTGCGCGAGGTGTATCTGGCAAGACTTTTGTAAGTCGTTAATTCACTTTGAATTCTTCTCTTCCCTTGCATCCTCTATGAAGCGGGATCTTACTGGACATCGGGTGCTCGGCCTCGAATAAGTTGACTCTCTGGGTAGCTCGGACGTATGCTTGACCTGAGCTTTGCTGTGGCATATTGCAAATATTTCCCATAACCCGAGCCAAGAGCGGCACCAAAGATTCTTTAACAGGTAGTCGATTCCATCCCCAAGAGTCCAACGCCTAAGGATATGTTATTTCAAGTTCGTTCTCGCCGAAACGTATAGGTTCTTGCATGTCTCAATCATTGATTCTAAGCGAGCCGGACCGTGTCGTCCAGCGACAAGTAAAGCTAAGATTGATGGATATTACATTTTGCAAAGAACATATGTATGTACACTGGCTCATTATGCTACAGCAACAGGCTGTGTGTCCCTCCTTCTCCAACGCCCCTCTCAGAGAGAGTCGGTTAGAAAGCCGCTCCTAACTCCAACAAGACCTAGCTTACCCCGCAGCCCGCCTTTCTCCCTGTCCTACCATTCTGGGGAAATTATAACAGGCGCGCTGGTCATGTTTCCCAGTACACATGGACTGACCTGACTGCCTTCTTCCAGGCTCCGCCTCTGCCAACATTCGCGTCGACTTGCCGCATACAACGCAGGGTTGTCTACGGAGAATCATGTCATCTTCTGGTGACCAGGGTGGGACATACAACCGGTCGCGAACCGGGTGCACGGTAAGGTCTCGCTCATTCTACGTTATGACGGGTTTCAGTGCTGACCAAAAGCAGAATTGTCGTCTGAGGTACGACACTGCGTCTGCACGAGCCCTTGCACCCCCCCATATCCATAGTTGACTAATAATGTCTTGAATCGTGCCATGCGAACAGACATCTCAAGTGTAAGTGCCCTACTTATTCGGAGAATCGGAAACTGACTTGAATAGGCGATGATACTAAACCATCCTGCGCCCGTTGTGTGAAGAGAGGAGCAAAATGCGTCCGAGGTGTCAATGTCCGGTTCAAGCACTACTCCAACTTGACGTCCGTATCCTATCATAGGTAATCGCTTGTAGACCGACAGTAAACTAAGCTGCTCACGAGTCATCAGGTCACCTACTTCGAACTCTTCCGACCACAAGGCATCCCAGTACAATTTTCCTTCAGACCAAATTTGGTGCCCGTCCGGTGATGCTTTATCTTTTGTCGATGAAGGCCACGGTCTACAATCAGTTTACGAGCCCAAGTCTGACAGCGACAGTGAGGCGGAGCAAGTCTCTATCAACACAACGCCAGCATTAAATTCTCACATCCCCGATGAACATGGAACGGCTGAAATTGGCCCATATTCCCAATCAAACAACTTTCAGTGGTCTCCAGGCGAGGATAGCCAGCAGGAGGAGGCAACATTAATTGTGGGCGGTAGTGCCCTGGTGGCCGAAACCTATAAACACCCTCCCCTCTACCAGGAAGCATCCATGTGGCCAGTGAAAAGTGCTACAGAAGCACGTCTGATACGATATTTCATCGAGCACGTGTCTAGAAGGTTCGACTTGTGCGACCCCGATCGACACTTTGCCTTGGTAGTGCCATGCAGGGCAGCCAACTGTCCACCCTTAATGGATGCTGTGTTTGCCCTCAGTGCGCGATATCTAAGCAGAATCACCGACTTTGATGAGTTTGTGGCCGACTTGTACTACCAAAGATGCCTCAACAGCTTGGTCCCGATGCTGAGTGACCCTGAGGCCTTGCTGAATCAAGATTTGTTTGCTGCAATAGTTGTCTTGAGGACGCTGGAAGAGGTTGAAGGTAAGCAGTTCCGAATGCCCCGCATCTCCCCTTCTAACAGTTACGTTGAATAGTGCCGCTCAGTGGTGCCGACTCCAGGACGCATCTTTTCGGAAGCCATCTATTTGTCAGTGCTTCCACGGGCAAAAGTCCAACTTCAGGGACAGGTGCCTCTACTGGACTGACTGGCCTTCGCCGAGCTGCTTTTCTTGTCGCCTTTCGTCAGGAGGTGTACACAGCCTTTGTTTCACAGCGTCCTGTGATGCCATCATTCTACCTCTACGATATCGACAGATCAGTCGAAGTGCCCGCCGACGACAGCACATGGACGAACCGTATTCTGCTTCACGTTGCAGATGTGTTAGAATTCTGTTTCAACGATAGTCCAGGTACCGCAGATATATCGAATAGACGCTATGAAGAACTCGTAGCATACGGTGAGCAATGGTATGCCAACAAACCACCAAGCTTCAACCCAATCTTCTACGGCAACCTTGAAAATGTCGATAACGTGGATGAACTTCATTCAACAAAACTTTCTCCCGATGTCTTGTTACTTTCAGACGCAGTAGCTACTGGTCTGCTCAACTATCACTTGTCACGAATTCTTTTGCTCGCATTCGATCCCAGAACTCCAAGACTCGGCCCGTCTCGGGTGAAATACCTCAAACGCCAGAACCAAGAGATCAAACAGGAAGTCAAGACTCTCATCGGGATGGCCAATGGGAATTCGGGGTGCGCGCCTCACTTTGTGCTGGCCTGTATGGGAGTTGCCCTAGCTGGCGATCGATTCGAGGAGAGATGGGAACAGGATGAATTGTTGAGCTTCTTGAAGAAGACGGAAGCAGTCTACGCCTGGAGTACTTCTACTGCTCAGGAGCATTTAAAAGAGGCCTGGGGCTGGATGGATCATAGTACTTGAACTAAAAAATCACCATTGATTAGAGTATCAAGCTTCAAGCAACAGCCAAACTATATTGAGCAGACACGGCATTTCGAAGGTCCAGTTCACAAATCCTCGCACACATATCCTTAAAAATCTCCCAAGACCAGTACATTCTAGCCTCTACCTTCCTTTTTATAGCTCTCGCTTCCAGACCTTGACCGGCATATCCTTCACCATAGTATTCATCGCTTCCACACGCTCAGGCTTCCAGTTTGGGCTCGGCAAAGAAAACTCATACCGATGAACCACGGAAGCAAGAAGAACAGTTTGCTCGAGATATGAAATGTTTCTCCCGATGCAGCCGCGAGCTCCAGCACTAAAGGCGACAAATCCACGCTGCAAGTCGCGCCCCTTTTCGCCCAGCCATCGCTCGGGCATGTAGCTCTCCGAGTCTGGGAAAACACTCTCGTCGCGGTGGGCAACATGGGCCGAGATGCTGACAGATGTTTCCCCTGGGATGTACTCGCCACCAACCTGGCATCCCTCGACTGGTGTTCGTCGAGGCAGACCAAAGCTGGACGGCGGGGACAAGCGGAGGGATTCGTCGAGCACAGCACGGAGATATGGGAGATGCTTGACCTTGTCGTAAGGGGCGACAACTTCGCCCACGTCTAGAACCGCGTCTACTTCCTCACGGAGCCTCTTCAAGGCTCCAGGGTTCTTGAGAAGGTAGTACATAACGTTGACCATGGCGATGGCAGTTGTGTCCGAACCGGCGTTCATCATAATCGAAACCTCAGCGACAATCTCGCCCCAGTCCAAGTTGTGTGCCTGTCCGCTCTTGTCATGCATGAGGGCCTGGAAGAAATCGTCAAGACTTTCGCCCGACTCGTAGCGAGACATTCTCTTGCGCGCGCGGTGGTACACAACCTCGTTCCAGCACTTGTCGAGGTAGAGCATCTGGCGGAATTTGGGGGACAGGGTTCTGGCAAGGAATTTGTTGAATTTGAACCAAGGATATGCCCACACGAGAGAGGCAGTGGCCAGGGCACTGGTATGAAGAGCCTTGCGGAAGTTGACTTGATGCAGCGTGCCGTCCATACGCTCAGCGACGCACTCGTCATCCCCTTTAGCAAGCAGGCCAAGCTTCTCGGAAAGACCGATATCTGCAATGGCATCGATAGTAAAGAAGTTTGTGTACTTGCGGTAGTCAAACTTCAAGTCGGCCGGGTCGGGGTTGGAGTCGGGTGCGAGCGGAGAGGTGCATGTTTCATCGCAGGCCTTGATAAACTGCTCAGTTTTCTCGGCGACCTTGAACTCCCAGTCTTCCAGGTTCTTGAGTGCGTAGGCAGAGGAGAGGACCTTGCGCTTGCGGGCATGTTCGGCTTTGTCGGGGACGTCTGCGAGGTGGAAGTGCGAGCCGGCGGTGATGGAGTAGAAGAGATCCTTGGTGCAAGGCGTGCCGTGACCATAGATATCCTGTTTTCTCTTGAGTTAACAGAATACTCGACGACTTCAGTTTGACTTGTCATTCATTTTTACCTTGATGGCTTGAACTCCCACAAAGGACAGGGAGTTGGGTCCAATACGGACCACAGGATGCTTCTTGTGCAGCTCGGCCAGTCGTTGAGATCGAAAGCCTTTATGAGCTTCCCACATGAAGCCAAGATCAGTGATTCCGGCGATGGGATTGATGGCAGGATATTTGCGGAAGCCTTTGCGATCTTGAAAGTATACAAAGACGGGACCAACGATGAAGTAAACGAAAACAAACGCTGCAAAGGCAGCTGGAACCACGACTGCGTACATCTTGAATGGCCTACAGACTTGGTGTCTCTGAGTCTATGGTTTGAGTTGACTTAATATCAATGGCAGCGTTGAGGGGCATGGACATTTATTAACTTTTCCAGGGTATCAAAGAATACTTTCCCATTTCCAATGACATTCAACAGTTGGATACAGGAGATTCCATCATGCTTGCGGATGGAAGCTTGCTCTGGATTCGGAAACTCGGGTCCACATTCCCAGCTTGACCCTTGCCAACATCTTGAACAATATGTATTCCGATGAACTGTTTTGCCCCAGGAGATCTGACAGGAAAATCTGGGACAAGATGCATCTGCCCCACGTTCAAGTTTTCCATGTTTATGACGAGATCTGGTAGCCAGTTGCATTTCTGCAGGGTTTCAAGGTTCCCCGTGACAAACCCAGGTAGCGCTTTATCGTGAACAATGTTGCGAGATGAGAGAGGAAAGTCGAGACGATTTTCCACGCCAGTAAGGACTAGGTTCCTGGGAGAGAATGGAATCTCCGCATAGCCCCCTCCTCCTGATCTCCATCTCAGCGCGGAGTCGTGGGCCATTTGTCCTTGTGTGGAGCGCACTAACTATAGTAACTGATAGGTATGCTGACGTCGGAGACAATCGAGAGGGCTCTGAATTGTAAAGGGTTAGTTAGCTTGTTGGTGGCTGTGTGGATACAGATACGGGGCGGTCAGAGTTGGAAAGTCGAGCCGCGTTTCCTAGATGAGGCTTTTCACACACCTTTCCCCAGGATTTAACGCATCGACACGTTGGGCAAGTGGGTTCCACGTTTTGAAGCGAAGATAGCCTCCAGATTGGCTAGTCGGTAGAATTTGACATATTAATCTATCGGTCTATCTAGAATGGCTTTTGCTGCATGGTGTCGACTACCATCTTAGGTGGCGGTTCATCGGTTCTGGGGGTGCGTCTCACGATATTTAACAACCTTTGATCCCTCACATTAAATTCCGCAGTCCTACACTTCATCGACTTTCCCTCTTCATTCAGTATTTGCTCTTGTTGCTTTCCTCTGATGGCGTTCACACTTCCCCCCGATGTCGCCAACTTGGCGGAAACGCTCAAGGTCGTATCACCCCAATCTATTGGCGATGTTACAGCTTTGTTAGCACTTGCTGCTAGTTCAGCAGTGATTCTCTACAAACCCTGGGATCGTCCCGATCCGTATCGCAGCGTGTGGTTCGAGAAGCGACAATTGAAGAGTGGTGAAGCGTCCCAGGCTCAAAAGAAGAGCCGTAATATCGCAACGTTCTTGGAAGAGTCAGTAAGTGGGAAAAAGGACCATGGGAACATATAGTCTGACAATGACTGACTTGAAGACAGAATAGTGATGTTGTCATCTTCTGGGGTTCTCAGTCTGGAACAGCTGAAGCTTTTGCTGCTCGGCTTGCCCGAGACTGGCAGCTAAGATTCGGTCTCAGGGCCATAGCTGCCGATCTCTCAGATTACGACGCGGAAACCATCTCGGCTATCCCATCGTCTAAGCCAGCCGTATTCATCATGTCTACGTTTGGTGAAGGAGACCCCAGTGACAACGCTGCCGACCTCTGGAGATACCTTCACGCGAAGGGCACCAAAGAGCCCCTCTCCAACCTCAACTACGCAGCCTTGGGCTTGGGCAATAGTAACTATCAACACTACAACAAAGTCATTGATGTTGTAGTATCGGCAATGGACAAGCTCGGGGCGACCCTGATTCTTCCTACAGCCAGAGCCGATGATGCAGAGGGCGCTACAGAAGCACATTTCGTCCAATGGAAAGAGACGTTACTGGCAACGATTCAGAAGAGGATGGGCCTGAAAGAGCGGGAGCCGGTCTATCTCCCTAGTCTCAAGGTTGAGTTTGATGATTCACTAGACAGCATTGATTTGCACACGGGCAGCCCAGTGCAGAAACGTGCCACTACCTCCTCGCCCGTGGTGGCTCTGCCTATCCAAAAAGTCCAGGAGCTTTTCAGAAATTCGACTCGAAACTGCCTGCACTTCGACTTGGACTTGAGCGGTATCCCTGGCATGGGATATAAAACCGGAGACCATATCGCTGTCTGGCCTGTCAACCCAGATGACGAGGTGGAGAGAATGCTTCGTGCCCTGGGCCTTAGCAGTCACCGAACATCCCCGTTATCTATCAAGGCGCTGGACTCAGCGGTTAAGCTTCATGTACCTACGCCAACTACTGCAGAGGCTCTCTTCCGAAACTACCTTGACATTTGTGGCCCTGTGTCCAGAGACACCATCCAAGCCCTCGTGCAGTTCGCCCCTTCACCATCCATTGGCACATTCCTTAAGTCATTGGCTGAGAATGACTCAAAGTACGCCGAGTTTTCACTGTCAAACTACACTACATTTGGTCGACTTTTAGAGTTGGCCGCCAAGGTTGATGGCTCAAGCGAACAGGGACCTTGGCAAGATCTTCCTCTGTCGTTTGTTGTTGAGACCTTGCGTGCACTGCAGCCTCGGCTCTACTCTATTTCCAGCAGTAGCACCATCTCGCCCAAGACTCTTAGCATCACAGTTCTTGTTGTCAAAACCCCCCTGCCGGGAGCTCTCAATCAGTCGATTAATGGTCTTTCTTCTAATTATCTTCGCTCGGCATCATTGCTCGCCAACTCGCAACCGCTTCTACCAGATATTTCCCACGCTATTGCTCGTGACCCAGTACCTTGCCTGCTCGTCTCTGTTCGCAAATCCAACTTCCGTCCTCCAGCTTCAACAGGAAACATCATCATGATCTCTGCTGGAACAGGCGTCGCTCCTTTCCGCGGGTTCCTTTTAGAGCGGGCACGATTTCACGCCATGGCCAGGCCTGTGGGACGAACTCTTCTATTCTTTGGCTGCCGAATCCCCGACGAAGATTACATCTACCGTGAAGAGCTTGAAAGCGCTGCTTTAAGTTTGCCAGGAGCCGAAGTAATTCCAACCTTCTCACGAGTCGAATATGAAGGAAAACCTGGTCGAGGGTATGTGCAGGACGCAGTCAAAACTCGAGACCAAGAGCTGTGTTCGATGATTTTAGATCAAGGTACACGTGTGTATGTGTGCGGCCGTGCAGCTATGTCGAGAGAAGTGGCCAACGTGTTGAAGGAAGCTATGGCATCCATCAAGGGATGGAACGAGAGTGAACGGGATGAGTGGTGGGCTACTTGGAGAAGACAAGGTGGGTTTTCGGAGGACGTTTGGGGCTAGACAAGATATTATAGACGAAGAAGAGATTGATATACACGTACCTCTAGCTGCTTACCTGTGAGTAGAGTACTTACGTACTGCTCACACGAAATCACATGCGTTTTTCGTGTTTATCATTATCGCTTAACTTTCCCGCATTGGATTACAAGCAACTCTATAAATGTTTGTTCCCCCTAGCCTCGGCTTTACATAGGTGTAAATTTACCTTTAAACTGTGAAGTAACGTCTGACCTCACGCTTCCGAATACACAACGCGACGGTAAACTAATAAAATTAAGGCAGAGTACCGTGTTAGAGAAGGTTTCAAAATCGTCTACTTTATGCTAGGGACCGTCCCAAAGGCTATTTGTACTTCGGAGTAAACGGGGCAGGTCTGGGAAAGTGATAGCCGATAGAAAAATGACACGTACGGGAGGGCGGGGGGTAGGGGGTTCACGAGCCATCCAGGACCATGTCGTCCAGTACGATAGAAACAAGACGTACAAGGCAAGTCCACATGGACGCTGATTCAAAAGATGACACGAGACACGAGGGCGGTGGCAATGCAAATGTCGTAAGCTGAGTGTGGCCCAGTGAACGGAAATACGGGATTGTGGCAACCCGGAGTATCACGAGGTGCACCATTTGAAGATGCAACACATGTCCTTTACAAAGCGAGGCAGAGCTTCATCTAATCGCTCTTCTTGGTGTTTTAAGAAAGGTTCATGAAGCGAATGAACAGGTCAAGATTGCTTCCTTGTGATACCCTTGTGGCCTGACATTTTGTAGGTTCCGGGCAGCCGATGGAGTGTGAGAATGAGATCGTTGGAGCGGCGACCCTTACACATAAGGACAAAGATTGACCGGGCGACAGCCAAATTTGAGTAGCTCAATAAATGCTCAAATGTGGACATATAACAGATATTCATTGATGTTCGGATGAGCCGACTGGTTGTAAATGTACAAGCAGATTAACATCTAGAGATTGATCTATGGTCCCGGGATGTACCGGAGCTCGCGGATTTGCCATCCTATTCCTGATAGAATAGGAAAAATAATTCGCTCAACGCCTTGACAAAACTGATGAAAATTCGCCTTTTTATGCCCCTATCATGACTGTACTGTTTGGCCATTCAGAAAGGGGAGACAGACAGCCTATTTAACTCGAGTTAGCACTGTTCGCGTTTGTTTTTATCTGGCCACGTACCCCCAGGCGATCCTTATCCGCATGCTCCACGGACACGCTGTAGACGTCTGATCGAAGCTATGAGAATGTTAAGCGAGTGTCTAGACGGCGATGCTACAGAGTACTCACCCTGATGATATATTCCAGGTCAGGATCGCTGTTCAAGACGGACTTTATTTCATGAACAGAGGCATATCTTGCAGGAATGGACACCACATTGCCGTGGGGGGAGAATCGGAGACCTCGTGAGCTTGGCATTGTGAACAAAAGTTTCGGATAGTCGCGTAATGAGGCTCTGACTTGCTGATTGACTTTAGGCTATCGAAAATACAGGAAACGCCAATCAATAACCGTTATTGCTTGATCGAAGTAACAGAGATGGACAGGTGGAAGAAGGTAGGGATTTAATAGCTTTTTGTGCGTGTTCTGCCCTACAGTCTGCCTGCCTTTATGGAATTAGGCAGTGGCGCAGCAAAATACAGGGTACACAGGCATGGGTGTCGGAATGTACGAGCCGGCTGGAGACATCTGGGCGTAAGTGATTTACGGAATGGCTGGCCTCGCTCGCTCTGGCCGATTTGGTCGTGGAAACCGTTCAGTGGGCACAAAAGCAAAGGGTGCGGCAGAGAATCGAGGCGCAGTTACTGTGCCTCATGTCTCAGTTTGTCGAGGTCGAGCTGTTTGATTCAAAAAAGGAGGCCAGCTAGAGTCTTGCTAGAGTCCTACCGCCCGTGTCACCAGGCTCTCCGGGAGGCCACAGGGTCAGCCGGCCCTTTTGTCCAAAACCGTGCAGCGATTGGATGCTGACATCCCTTGAATCAGACAGCCACTTTCCGCTTCTCCTCGGGTACCGTAAGTGTTAATCCACCAAGTGTTATCAAATCCTTGACCCTATTGGTAGAGTAGTTGAGTGGGTTGCATTGCATCAAGTATGCTTGGTTCGCCTGGTGGGATGCCTCGCTTCCCGCCCCCAACCAAATTTCGCCCCCTGCGGCTGGGTAAGGAAATGCGGTCAGCTCATCGTTCGAACCAGCCGCAGGCGGAATGCAGCATTCGGGACCCGTCTCTGTTGCTCGATACTGGGTCAGAGGGAGCAAGCTGCGTTGCACTCGATACAAAGTACGGAGTACCTACTTCTACATCTGCTTTCTGCCTCCCGCTGCTCGGCCATAGGGACCAGAAACGGCGACCCTAAGCGCGCTACATGTGTATCAGATCAGCTGTAGATGTAATATTTTTGCCAGCCCTGCAGCTTGAAGGAGCCAGCTGCCCCTCACACCCCACGAAGTCATCATGCAAGCCCTATCACCTCGCGACGCGACCTTTCAACCTGTGCTTGAAGGGTTGCCTTGTCGCCTAGACGCCTCGATGGTGCGCCTTCTTCTACCTTGGGTCATCGAATGAAAGTGCAAAATGGTAAAATGCCTCAGCAGTGTTTAAAATACCCAGCTCAGTCCATCCTCCAACCGTAAAGCAAGCCCTGTGAACCACTCCCTTTTCCCATCATCTTTAAATGTGCGACTAGGATTTTCACCCGTCACACTCAGCCGCAAAAGCCATTTCGTCCTGCATACACCAGCCGTTTTCTGCCTATTCTCGTTAGTAGGCTGTCGCCGCCGCCAGGTTGACAGCTCAAAAGGCCAATTGGGAATCGACCACCACTCACACAAACGCAAATCCTCGACTCAGAAGACGTATCTGAGTCATTTCAACAGCTCAGTTTGCCTCATCATACATCCAACGATCCTCACAATGGTCGGAACTTCTGACGCCGCTCCCACCTCAGATATCGATGGACTCATACCGATAGAGGACGGAGGCAACACTGACGCCAATCGCCACTTGTGGTCCAGCAGCAGTGGTCTCAGTCCTCGCCGAACCAATACAATCGGCGACCAGGCTGCTTGGATACGAGACGAGCTAGACGAAGCATTCGAATGTGTTGAAGGTGAACCCAGGTTCGTGCCTCTTAACCAAATCACACGAATCATCAACCCGGCAGCTGTCCTACGGCTTCTGAGACAGCTGCACACTTGTTCGAAAATGTCAGATGCGGACCTCAAACTCCTGAGGGGCAAGATCTGCCATGCCCGACTTTCAGCCAATGGGACCTGGACCTGCTGCCGTAGGCTTGTGGCAATGCTGATTGCTGCGGGAAAGCAGGAGCACATACCAGATCTTGTCGGCACTCGCACCCAAGGACTTACCGATCAATGCCTCTCTGATCTCATTAAACCACTTCCCCATTCTACCAATGCGTCCAATGAGATTAGCCGCCTCTATGACATCTTCGGTGCCACAAGAGCCTGGGATCAGAAGCAGGTTCGTGAGAGGGCCCGCGCTTACAGCGCCCCCTTCTTCACTCGCCCTAGAGAAGGCATCCATCACTACGTTCTCTTCCCAGACACTGTTCTACCCTTTACCGAACAGAGTCAAATTACTCGAAACGACGAAGAAGGCGGGACCAGTACCGGTGAGGGTGGGTTCGGGGTCGTCACATGCATCAAGATTCATCGAAGCCACTATCATTTCCCTAATCACGAAGTATGTACATTCCTTTTCCTCACATAACCGAGTTGATCAACTGACATGACTATAGAGCTCGACCGATGATGACACTTTTGCTCTCAAGAAGCTCACTCGTCCCGATTACGAGGCATTTAAACGCGAAATCAGCGCGCTTCTGAAGTTTTCCCATGAAAACGACAAACAGCTTGTCAAACTCTTGGCGACTTTTGAAATAAGACGCGCCAAGGTCTCAGAGTACTACCTGATATTCCCATACGCTGATGGCAGCGTCAGAAGTCTCTGGAGAAACAACCCAAAACCTCGCCTCAGGTCAAAATATGACCTCCGCTGGATTTCTGGCCAAAGCCTGGCAATAGCAGAGTCTCTCAGGTATATACACGAAGAATACGCGGTATTCGAGCAGCAACGCGCCGGGGCTGAAGGAATACAGGACTTGGAAGCGTGGGGGAGGCATGGGGACATCAAAGCCGGCAACTTTCTGGTTTATTATAACAAAAAGAAAGTTCCAGTGATCTATATGGCTGACTTTGGCCTTGCCCGATTCCATCGACTGAAGACTCGATCAATGGCACCTCCTAATACCGCCTCACCTTCTTATCGGCCTCCTGAATTCGACACTGGCCACCTCAGCAGAAAGTCAGACATATGGTGTCTCGGGGCCTTCTTCCTCGAGTTCCTGACCTGGTATTTGATGGGTTGGGAGGGCGTTGACAAGGTTTTTCCGAGTTCAAGGGAAGAGATGGATCATCAGGGTCTCTTCTCAGATATCTTCTTCAAGAAGGAGAACAGAACAAACACCATATCGCTCAAGTCCCAAGTGACGAAATGGATCCAAGACCTCCACAAACACCATGCAGCCACGCAGTTTGTCCACGACGCGCTGGATCTTGTTGAAAATCACATGTTACTCGCAGAGCAGCAAGAAAGAATCAATGCGAGTGATCTTGTCAAGGCGCTGAGAACCATAAATGGGAAGTCACGAGGGAACCCGGGGTACTTTGACAGGAGATGTCCTTACGGAGAAGACGGAAAAGTTCCGTGACTATTCCTCTGCACCAATCTCTCTTCGGTCTTGTTTCGGGGGCGGATGACAGCATTTCAGACAAATTTCAAAGTAGGCTCAAACTCCAAGGTGTCGCTGCCGAGTGGCTCGTTCTAACCATGTGCAGGCGTTTCTGGAGGGCGTTTCCGGATGAAGTTCAAGGTTAAGGATATTAATCAAGAATAATGCATGGTTTTTCAATATGTTGTTTGACATGATATTTATTTCTCGGGAACGAAGAAAAAGTTCATCCAAAAAATTATGAAGCAATGAGTCAGAAGTATTATTGCCACTTGTATTGTAGTTACTACCTAATACGTGGTGGATTACTCAACAGGAAAAGGTTGTAAATGTGCCTTGGCCCTCGCTTCCGAGCCTAGATGAAGCTCTAAGCCACCCATATTGAACCAGTGCTTCCCTGCTTGATATCATGACAGTGGCTCGTGACTCAGAAAGGATCGTAATGTTGGTACGACTGTTCCTCAAGCACTTTCAACTGACTCTGCAGATTTCCATCAGTCCCAGTGCTGTGTAGCGTGCAAACGTGAAA
Organism: Rugonectria rugulosa; assembly: GCA_023509875.1. Lineage (NCBI taxonomy): Eukaryota > Fungi > Ascomycota > Sordariomycetes > Hypocreales > Nectriaceae > Rugonectria > Rugonectria rugulosa. The sequence continues at coordinate 31,412 of JALNIO010000646.1, read as the reverse complement.
AAAATACCTTGCAAAGAGCCCAAGGTCCTGAAATGATGTATCGATTGTTTCGCAGCTACGGAATAGGCAGTTAGCAAGGCTCACGGGCTACACTTCCACCTCCGTGGGAGGCAAATCTGCTTCCGCTACTAACCCTAATTGTATAGTTATTTGGCCCCCAAACTGCGTCCAGACCCTGTCTCAGCTTAAGAGGATCCTTGTACGTCCGCCTCAGAACGTGCTCTGAGGCCAGGCTGGAGGTTGACTCCATGCTACTCGCGGTAGAGCTTCGTGAAAGCATATTTGCGACGTATTACTGATGAACACAAAAGATAAAATTCGCCCAAGAAGGCGAAAAGTTTTGCTCTCCCTGCAGTACAAGTGCGAGGGGGGCGATGTTGGGGGCGCAAACGACCTTTATGGAAGGGAGACGGCCCTACCTTACGTCCGATGACCCATAGAGCTGCACTTCGCCGCCCTTTTTATTCTTCCACAGGCTGCCACGTCATTCTCACTGCAGCACTATCGGCAGGCAGGCTGGCGCACCGGGTGAGCCTTGAAACGATACACCATACATTGCGCGCATTTGTGCCGCGCATTTGTGTCGCACATTACGGAAGACTGCCTCCTCCGAAGTCTGCCGTATGTCAGACAACAGGGTAGGCAGATCACCCAAAACAACCTGTCCATAAGCCGCCAAGAGAGCACAGCCTCACAATTGTGATTCGGCTCGATCGTCATCGAACAATAGCATTCTGGTGTTTTTTATGCCTCACTACATTCCTCGGGTCTTTTGTGAGCAATGGACTGGCCATCCGATAGCTTTGACTTCACCGACAAGGATTTTAGTCTATTCAAGTATGAAGAGAGGGAGTCTGTAGTTCTGTGTCGCTCTACAGAAGACGAAGTAATTTCGAGTCTCAATTACATTGTTCCAGCCATTCTGACTCTCTACAGCAGGATTACATGCACAGCACCTTGACGGCCCGAGCCGAATGGACCGAGTGGCTAAAAACCGTAATTATTCCCATTCTCCGCGATGATTGAACAGTTTCTCACATATCTCTATATGCAGAAGTGCCCGGAAAAAGACAGCAAACCAGGAATCTGCGTCGTGTAAATATTCCTCGTTTGACAGCTCTCAGCGGCCGCTAATTGAATGACAGAATATGCAGACGAGCCAAAGACATATCCGAAGATGAAGCCTCTCCGATCTCTTACCTTCCGTTCGCTTGCTCGACATTTGGGAGCATTATATCCACGTTTCGCATTCATCGCTCTATAAGTAGAGTAGTAATTCGCGAAGCTGCCACCTTCTCCTTCATCAATATCCAGAATGCCGAGAATGGTGAACCGACTTTGGGTAAGGCAGCAGAATAGTCTTATAGGCTCGAACTAATGATTCAAGTAATTCTCTATCGCACTACCTCCTTTTGGGCTGACGATATTGCCATGGCATTAACGTATTCACCAATCTCAAGGAGAAGTTATGCCATCGTTTTCGGCTGCAACAAAATGCAGACGGCTCAAATCTTCGGTCGACTAACGACTGTCGAGCCTGAAGCCCTTGCTCATCCCATGCTCCTACCGGGAATTCTCGCCGAGCTAGAACGAAAGAGATTAAATGGTTTACTAGATGATACGCTGACCAAATTCACACTAAAGCCGGCGGTGTCACACCCTTTGAGAAGGAATCTCAGAGCAATGATCTCATTAGCGATAAACAGATGAACGAGTACTTGGAACTATGCTTTGAAAGCCAAAACATTGGAAAGGAGTTCAAATGCATCAACCGACAACTGATAAGGATGACCCAAGCCTGTGATGAATTCCAGGGTTCAGGCATGATCCCATGGAAGAAGTTTCCCAAAACCCTCCCGCCAAAGGAGCGAAGCGCCTTTATCAGGTTTGGTCAGAAAATAAAGAGACGGATACTTGAAATGATTGATGAGTACGAGAACAAAGTCGACGAGTGCAGTATGGTTCTCGACAACACCTCTATTACTATGCAAACTGTCAGTGATTTCTTCCCCACAGACATGCCCTTGCTGATCATTCATGAAAGATCTGGAATCACATCGCCCAGAGAGACGCAAAGGTGAACACGTCTATCGCGCTCGACTCAAAGCAAGACAACGCGCAGATGAAGTCGATTGCACTTTTGACCATGATCTATCTTCCAGTTTCTGCAGTGGCAGTACGTTACAAACCCTTCCATGGACTCTATCCTGCTCATGCTAACATTCACAAGTCAGTCTTTAGCATGTCAATATTTGACTGGGCTCCCAAGTCGGGCAGGGTTGTATCAAAATACATTTGGGTATTCTTCGTCGTCTCCATCGTGTTGACAATTATAACAGTAGCAATCTGGTACTTTTCCACGTCAACCAGGAAGAAGAGAAAAGAAAAGGCGGAAAAGATTTCCCGAGAGGATATCGAGGCTGGAAGCTTCGCCATCGGGAAGTCTTTTGGAAGTGAGATGAGCACCTCAGTTGGGAGGGCCAACCTCAAGATGAGAGGTTGACGTTGAGGACCTATCCATCGTGCAAATTTGAGCTCACAGGTTGGATTCTCTTTTCAGTTCTCGAGGCTTTGGTTTCTTTTGAGAATTCATCTTTATGTAACCCAGAAGTTAATGTCAGTGTAATTAATATAGTGATTAAGTCTACCAGATTCAAGGTGCTTAGAGAAGAGTCGCCGCTGTTTCAAGATACGTCCAAGTTACGGACTAATGAGGCTCTCCTCAAGTTCGAATACCAAATCCTCGGGAGACGGACTGGAATGCGATTCGATTCTCAATATACCTAGGTCTTAGATGCTTCATGTTAGACTGCCATGTGCCGTATATCGCATACATGGACATGCAACCCAAACAACCTTCATGTGAGCACAGCAGGTATCGACGCTTCTGAGGTCACTCTGCATGTCAAAAAATATCTACTTTCCATTCTGCTTTTTTTCTCATGTTGTTGATTTTAGGTTAATACCCACATTCTATTATCAGACCATGGAGGCATCACCTCTTGCAGGGGAGATATAATAGCCCCATACCTTGCATAATCATCCGTCCGACTAGGCGAACCTAGGAGCAAGAGAAACATCGTGCTTCCAAAGGGAGAGCTGAAACTTCTAGCAAATTAATCACTTGATGCTTTATTGGGAGGGGTACCAGAGTTTCGGCAACTCACCCAGCTCCGTCAAGAGGTTCGTAACGCTGTACCTCGAACCTCCTTCATTCATCAAAGATAATCCATCTGGGAGAGCCTTCCCAATAAAGCAAGAACCCGAGCTAATGCATATGCTTGATCTATGTATAGCATCAGGCGGCTTTCTAGCGCCTACCTTGTCATCCTTGTCACTTCCAAGTAGCGACGCATTGACTGCGGAAGATGGACCACACATCTCAGCTTCACCAAGTTGCTTATAATCACGGGACATTAGACAGGATAAGTACATATACTGAGCATCACGTAGGTGTAGAGGCCAACTGTAGTCTAAGCTTTGAATTGCTAATCGCTGCCAAGTTCTTTGGAAAATAAACTATCTAAATAACATCCTTGATGACATCCCGGTAGACATATGAAAGGCCTTGTCCATGTAACACTGAAGTAAACGCGCTATTTCTAGCTTCTAACCTTGTCGTTTGAATCGGTGATGATTACTCGCCATCCAGTTCTTCCCCGAGCCAAGTCTAGATCCATGTCGATGATATACAAATAGTCTCTGGTGCCCGATACGTATCCTCCTCAGTAAGCTGTGTGTCCTTGGTTCATCGTGGCATGAGAAAAGTGCTGTGAATTGTAGCGTTTGCCAGACCGTTCCAGGTCTTTGTGCACACTTCAGCAATCCGGCACGGGGGTGGCTTATTTCATCCGAACCCCCCGAGCCAGAGTTCTCGCTCCAGGATGGTGAAGGCCCAGCCGTCTAGGACCACCACCACTTGCTGGCGCTCTGTTTCTTGAGGTCGTTGAACTTCTCCTCAAACGAGGAGCGTTGCTGGTCGCTGATCTTGGTTCCCACGGTGTCGAGGACCTTAAGGTGTTCCTTCTTAAGCTCCTCAAATCCCGCATCGAGTTCCTTGTGCCAGGGGTACAGAACGAAAACTTGGAAGCACAGGGCAGAACTGGCGACCATGAAGTTGGTCACGGAAATGGCTCGTGTGACAATCATGGTGCTGGGGGAGTGACTTGAGTCACACAGATGAGCGGTTTGTTGGTTGAGGTGTTTATTGTTGAAATTGGCTCAAAGCCAAGCAGGACAGTGTGAAATGGCGCGAACCAGATGTATAAGTGATGGGGAGTAAGAAGTTTGGGTAAAGGAAACCGAAAGTACTTGCTGCAGGACACCAAGGAAGCTGGATGGAACAGACCGAAAAAAAAGAAAGCAATAAAAAAAAGGCACAGTTGATGTTACACGGAAAGATTGCAGGTAAGAAAATTTGAGCGCTTTCAAGGTCAACCTCGGTGATGTTCTCCGGTACCGGGTTTGCCCGTTTGGTCACATGCCGGTCTGTCCGCGGCCAGAACGCAAAAGTGGCCTGATTCTGAGTGATGGCCATGGTGTATAAGTGGGTTTGGGGAGGATTGTGGCCAATAGCTTTGCGTGATGCTGATGTTGCATTCGCCTTTTATGGAGGATGCATCCTTGCCGATAAAGGGTTCATCGTGCATTCGCTGGGAACGGCAATGATCTGATAAGAAGGGAAGAGAACGAGTCAGGCTGTGATTGGGAGTGTAACTGAAAAGCCTGTGATGGCAGAATGGAAGAGTTGCCATGTAAATGCCGTACGCTAATAAGAGCCTTGGAATGTTAGTGGGAATGCCATCAGTCAAGAACAAACACATGGAGTCTTTACAACGAACAACTTCAATGCAACCAAAAGTTACGTCACACGCTCTAAAAAAACGTAATCAACGCCGGGCCTGTAAGAGAATTTTCCTTCCGTTTCCATTCCATCATTCGCTTGTATTATTCCCGCCAGCCAGTATTGGCTATTTCATGCGAGATCTTTGGACTCAAACCGTTCACCCGATGTTAATTCTATAAATCCCAATCCAATGTCGTCGATCAAATAGAGGACCAGTTACCTATTTTAACCGCTATTCAATTTATTTTACAACTTTTAAAACCTCTACCTCAAACCCATACAGCGCCTCGTTATTTACAACTGGATACTAAAGGCAACAGTCAACATATATTTATTCTACATCAACCATTATACTTCAGATAGCTTTTTCTGCGATAGTAAAATCCACTCAATTGAATATGTTCTTCTTCAAACTATTATTTACTTAAGATAACACAGTTCATAAAGTTGAGTATTAAACTTTTGTACCCTGGGTTCAGTTCTACGAGGTCATTGAGCCACGATCAAATTCGACCATTATAAACCAATTCCATTACTTCAGTTACCGTCTAATGAGACTTCAGAGAGAAGTTTTGTCACTTCCTCCACTAGACTCTCTCTGGAAATAAGTCGCCCACGATCCTTCACCGTCTCTTTCCCTCCTGCTCGCACCTCCTTCAATCTGACCTGCCCATTCGCCAACTCATCTTGGCCAAGAATGACAGCAACAGGAACGTCTTCAGAGGCATTGAACTGTTGCAGCATCTTGGGCTTGACTCTAGGGGCGAATTCAGCCTTGACACCGGCATCCCACAATATACGAGCTACTTCCATGCGTTCGACCAGAAGCCCGTCAAAATCCTTTCCACCGGCTGCCATAATGTACACGTCGGCTCGGTTCTTGATGTCGGAAGTGTCCTTCTTGCGTCGAGCATCCAAGAGAGTGAAGATACGATCGACTCCAAAGGAGAGGCCAACGCAAGGGACGGGCTGCCTACCGTACATGCCCACGAGACCGTCATATCGCCCGCCTACCGCGACGCTACCCACTTGACTTGGTTTGTTCGACGAGGACTTTTGAACGACTTCATATATCAATCCTGTGTAGTAGTCCAGGCCGCGTGCCAGAGAAAGATCAAAGGACACGGCGTCGATGACGTTCATGGCTTTGAGGTAACGTGCGAGAAGCTCCATTTCAGCTACGCCGGCTCGGATCTCTTCATTGGCAGAAAGGCCCTCGTCCGACTTGATTATGTCAATCATCTCTGCCATACTACCGCTTCGCATCACAAACTTGCCGATCTTGTCGGCAACATCCTTTGCGAGTCCCTTCTCATCGACCATCTCCTTCTTGACATCAGCCCACGATACCTTGTCCAGTTTATCTACCGCCGAGCTAATGAGGCGAGTCTTCTCTGGTGGCACGCCAGCAACAGCAAACAAGCCTCCAAGAATTCGTCGGTGGTTGAGTTTGATGACAATGTCAAGGTCAAGAGCCCGGAACACCTCGACGATGATGCGGAGGATTTCAGCATCAGGAATCATGGAGTCGTAGACGCCGGCGATGTCAAAGTCGCACTGATAGAATTCCCGGAGTCTACCGCATGAAATGGCAGGTTGGTCTCGGCGGTAAACCTTGGCGATTTGATAGCGTTTTATTTGCTTGATATTGGTTTTCGTGGCCAACCATCGAGCAAACGGAACCGTCAGATCGTAGCGAAGTGATAAGAGCTCGCCACCTTGATCTTCCAAGTTGTATATAAGTCGGGAATCCTCGCCGTACTTCTCAGAGAGAATATCCCGAAGCTCAAAGACGGGCGTGTCCAGGGGAATGCCACCGTGACGTTCAAAAACATTGCTGATAGTCTGGCTAATACGTGGTCACCACAAAGCTTTGTGGGAGCCGAGAAGCTCAGGCATACAAGATTTGATCGCGCAGTAAAAGATCTTGGCCAACCCAATCGCGAGTTCCCTTGGCTTTCTTGATCTCAGCGCTGGACCGGGACGGTCTGGATGGCAGCGGTTGGATTTCGTTTGTTGCCATTGTACCGAAAGATGCGGTAAAGACTTTAATAGATATGTGTGTTGAAAGAACTAATTGATGCAGATGTTCAGGACACCAGAAGATATCTGGGTTATATGATATTAGATGACTCACACGGCAGTCTGCCTATCAAAAGTACACAGCCACAGGCCAACGACCGCCAGACCATAGAACGGTGTTAACCAAAGATAGTCAATTACTCCTGGTGTTCAAATTAATTCTATGAATATGGCTTTCATTGTCAATCTCAACTGGTATGCAGCCCGGACGATGCGAGTACATGGAATATCAGGGAGTAATAGCAAGAGCTGAAATACTGTACCCCCTTCAGATAGCTGAAAGATAAAGAAGGAATACTATGTAAGATACTATAGTACAAAAAAGAAACCGATTAATTAATTTTGTTATTAACAGGACCTAGTCAAAAGGATTTTGACAGTTTACCTTCATCCAGCCGTGTAGAAGGATCTCCAGTCACTATTGATCGACAGTATATTCCCCTGGCAGCTCTTTAGTTCACACAATCAGCAACTTCTCGTGCTAGATCCTACCTAAGAATTCAAACTATAGTTGAAGATAGAAAATAGCAGGTTTAGTTCTGGTGATACGCATTTCTAAACTGTTGTTTCCCTCGTTCGGGTTGTTGGATCGCGTTTGTTCTTCGGTCACCAGATAACGTTATGATATACGTACCCAAAGAACCCAGTTCGATGGAGTTTCCGCACAAATAAGGCTTTTAAATAGTATCCTACTATTATACAATATTTTAAATACAATAACCAAGCTGATTCATGAAGAATCTCCCTTTAGTTCAAGAAGCCTAACTACTAACGAGGCAACCTCCATCACAGCAACTCAAATGCATTCAAATTAAGCGAAACATATTTGATTTCACACCTCTCTTGAGTCCTTCAGCTTTTCCGTCTTCATACTCAACCCCAGCGCCGCCGCCACCACCTGAGAGCATCTCCAGCTTTTCACGAAGCTCTTGATCCAGCTCGGCGCTTGTCTTCTTAAGCTTAGGAGCAGTAGTAAAAACACCTTCGTTAGATGGCTTTCCGCTTTGAAGAGACGTATTTGATGCGATCTCAGTTCGAGAATCTGATGGATTCCCGGATGCTCGAGCTGACGTCGACCTCTTTGATAAAATTGTGGTGTGATGGCGATTCGGTCGACTGTAGGGCCGAGAAAGGCAATATCGTGGTAAGCGTTTCATGATGCGTCAGGTAGTGGTTTCAGGGGAGTGAAGCGACTGATCTGTGTTGACCAGATAAAGGGTGGTTGCATGGACGTTGATGATGAACGGATGGAGGTGATCAGATTTTCCCCCCGCGCCAAACGTACGTCATCAAGATGTCAGGAGACCTTTTGTAAAATCGCGAGTATAGAGTACACCGACATAATAAGTCGCTCTATAAGACTTATACACATCTTATCAGTAATATTCATATAAAGTCACACGGTTGACATGAATCTTGATCTGAAAATGCTATGCTAACTCATAGATGATTCGGTCCTAGATCTTATCCTCACCCTGTAGTTTTATGTTAATGTCTCTACGGACTTGAATAAATTGATTTTTTGTCTTGAGCTCTCTCGTGTCCCAATTCGAATAGCTGTTTAAACTTACGATGTAATGTTTGGAAATCTGGTCTTCCATTTTTGATGATTTAGCTGTGGCATGAAAGTCAAAGACGAGACATCAGATTATGGCCACAGCTCAGCAACTATTGCTTCTGTACCATGTGCTGTACTCGTATTTTACATGACCGATTCGATAGAGATACAGCCTTCCAATGCACAATAACGGAACTGAATCATGCCATCCTAATCATTTGTGTGCTCAATGCAGCGCCTTACGCCCGAAGTTGCAAATTCCCTTGGCGAGGGGTGGTAGATCCGACAACGAATACTTACCGAGTTATGCACACGACTCAAGGAAAAAGTCTATCAGGTATGTCTGTTGACAGAAAACGTTGACTTGCGTAAGCTACATCGGCATCCGAAGCAATGTGGAGGAGGAAGCAGAGCAATGAGTCAAACCACCAATCAACAGACAAGCCAATGATACCGGAACTTCTTAGACGATGAACATGACTTGGCCAGAAAAACATTTCATCAAGAACCTTTCCCAAGTTCGTGCGACTGAAAAGGTAGAAATGCGACATCGCTGGATGATAAAGACGGGTACACAAATTGCCGGTACCCATCGCTTCGCGCAGACTGCGTGATCGTCAGCGAAAGTCAGTCGCCTGAAGCAAGTCGCAGGTCATCGTCGGAAAGCCGATGCCGACGTCGATCAACGTCTCACCGGGGGCTGGCGCTAACAGCACGGGACGAGATGGCCCAGACGATCAGCGACAAGTCCATCGTGAGCGGCGTTTGAGAAGCCGGGCTCGGCCACAAGCTGTCGGCTGTCAGTGGGAAGCCAGTGTGTGGTCCTCCACCCGCAACTACCGATGATTGAGGTCCATTCGATCCAGGGACAGTCCCTCTTGCAGCAACTCGCGTCATGAGCTTAAGCAGTAAAAGTGCCTCAAAGCCGGTGCTCAACAGGGCAAGGTCCACGGAAACGAAACCAAATTCATCCTCTTGTTACAGAAGTTGGAGCTGTGGCTTGGACTAGCAAAGTGATGGAGAGCAAAAGGCCGACTGCTCGTTGGCCGACGGTGGCGGTGCGGATGCATTCTTCTTTTCGAGTGGATTTCTGAGGCCCCCAATTTCGTGGGTCAGGGGTAAAAGGATAAGGGAACAGTGCGGAATGGGCTGAAGGGGGGACCTTTGACAGGGGAGGGGGAAGCCGTTGATGAAAGCTTCGGAGAGTTCCAATGATATGCTTTTTGACGAGTGCCACATCGGATGAACCGGGTATTGGGGACTAGAGAGTAGCAACAACATGTTCAACATGAGAAGAGAAGCGCCTCAACTGAGGAGGGAACCAGTCGGGTTCCAGACGACGCCCTCTGTCACAGCCGGAGCTGCACGATTGGAGCTGCTTGTCACATGTTGCAACTGTACGAATACGCCTGTACTGTGACGGTAGCACAAGTCTCATGTTCTTTCGAGAATGGCTTTAACCCCTGGTTATTAGTTGACCGAGATATTGCTATTCGTACTTTACGGATAGTGATGATTACAAGTTCAGAGGACAGTCAATACAATCCTCGAAGAAACATCTCCCGTGCTTGACCGCCTCGTGAGATGCGTAATTACATGGCAATCCCCTCGCGGTGCAAGCTATAACAACGTGGCATATAGCCATCTCCATCCGGAATGTCACTGCGAAACTTTGCCCGAGTCCTGTCAAATTAAACGGGGATACGGACGAACAAATGTTCCCTTATTGCCTGTCCGCGAGTAAATATAATACAGTATCACAATCAAGTACAGCAAAACACACTGTGATGCCTAAAGACCGTCAGAGGGAAAAAAGAAACTCTGGGTCGTGGACGGGTCCAGGTCCATCGTGGCAACGGTTGCGCAAATGCTTGGTTGCAATAAGCTACTGGCCTTGTTGTGACATGGCGCTGATCAGATCTCCTTTCGGAGCGACTTTGTGATCTGCTACCGCCGGCGCAAAAGCAAGACGCACCTTGACACAGCGCTTGACGTGCATGAGGACGATCTGGAACGAATGGGCGACTTTCTGTTCGCGGGGGTTGAGTGACACGGTTTTGCTTTGACGCCATGTTCCGAGCCTCGAGCAGGTCGGGAGAAGCGTTGGAGGCGGGCTGCATGGCAAAAAGGAATCCTTCTTTGGGTTGCATCGGGGGTACAGCATTTTCGGTGTGATACTTGCAGAGGGGACGGCATAGCAAGGGAAACAAAAGGCCTCTGGTCAGCAGGGTTGGGTGGCCATGGACAGGTCTAGGTCCCTGGAGGCGCTGTCGCCACGGGAGCACATGAGGCGCCTGGAGAAACAGATTGGCGATGAGGCGGCTAATGTCTGACGGAGTTCGCGGGTGTGCTCGCTGTGGCTGCTGTTCTTGCGTCACCATGGGCAGAGAAACAGGACTGCGAGCCACTGGCTGGAACGAGTTCGTAATTCCCTGGCCGCAACATGGCTTGTGGCACGTAACAGTTTGGAACACGCGAGAAGCCCTTCTAGCGGCAACCGCATGCCGTTGTCTCGCAGGCTTCTGGGGCGTCCCAGCCCGCCTCGAACTCGTCCTTGGGGGGGATCTAGGGGGGGGGGACACACATCGGCCTGCAAAGACCAGGAAGCCCTCCGGGAGCCCTACGGCGTGACCAGGAGGGGCCCGTGTTATCCAGTGGAGGTGGCCGGGAGGCCGTTGATGAAACCTAGGCCCGTGGTGGCGGCTGGGCAGAAGGAGCACGGCTTTTGGCAAGAGGTTATCCCTACCCGATGGAGAGAGTTCCATGTGAGAGGAGACGGAACGTCTACGAAGTGATTTAGTTTATGCCCCTGCGTCGATTCAGAACCCCATCATTCTGCCTTGGATCCGAAGCGGCACTCGTTCGGCAACGACACGGTGGTGAACAAGTGGCATGACCCCAGTCGAATCTCAAACAGACGGGGTTTGTGAGATTCGTTGGGCGCGATCCCGGATCCTGGCCAGGCCGGTGCATCAAGTAATTACTCTGTAGATTATTGCATCTTTTCTTCTGCGGTGCGATTACCGCCCACGTAACAAGTCATTGTTTGTGCAATGTTGGAAATGTCTCTCTGGCGATTGTCTTCTCTCCACGCGCGGAGATTCTGTAGAGTAACATTCCTCGACATGGCCAAGACTCGCGTGGATGAGCACTATGGATTATTGGGTGTCATCGAGTCTTGTCCACCACCTCGGCCAACCGCCAACCAGAATGCTCTCGATCAATTCATTCCCCAAGACGACTGGTTTCCATGGCATGAATGATGAATGATAAGTCGGTTGACTCTTCAACGGCCTACTGCTCGCTCGCCAACCGGTTCGATCTAGACATTCTCTTTCTCATATTTCCGTTCCGGTCGTTCCATCAACTCTCTCCATCCCCACTCAACCCACGCGTTCCCTTACGACTACGTCTACGACGACTGATCACGACCACACGAGCTTGACGAAACGAAACAATCTTTTCATTCGTGCTGCTGCGTGCTAGATACTAACCAAAAGACATCTCCACAAGCCTTTCTGGTTTGGTGTATCCATACTTGATTGAGTAGTCACCCAGCATTCGTTCAGGTCTGGCACTGTAAGGCACTCATTACTGTACATCAAGATTTCAAGCCATCCAGCATTCTGAGTACTGGACCAGTCAATCAAGGTCCAGTAACCAAGGAAGGTAAGTAATAGAAACGGCAGCATATGCAACTCAATTGCTTCTCAAGCATCCTCATCCTCTAATTACCTCATCCGCCTCAAGAGACAAAAGCCCGGGTTTCCCGTATAGTATTCTTTAACCAACCTGTGCCTGGCCCTGTGCTTTGTACCTGTCATACCAAAGAAAAAAAAAGCCTCCATCCCTCCCCATCCCCAATTACAGCACAAGTGCCAGGGGCAGAAAGAGAGTCGAGGTCCACACACACTTCACCTCCGCCCTCCAGGGACGCACCGCCAGCGAATCATTGTGCTTGGCAACCCATCTCTTTTTCTTGAAAGGGTCGGTTTTCGGGCTCACTTCTGCAATTTTTGGACTCTTGGGCGAACCCGAGAAGCCGCTAAAGGCTCAGCGAGTTAGGCCAAACCCTTGTTCTGTGAGTGTAAGCCTGCTGCCTCTCAACCTCTGTTCCAATCTCATCCTCTCCTCTCCTCCCTCTGCAGTGCCCTTTTGCTGACTTCCCGCCTTTCCCAAAGTGGCACGCCATTGGGAAGCATTCGAGGGCAGAAAGTCACTGCCCTGTCCCTCCCGTGCTCCCTTAACAGCACATCACGTCCCTATCAACAGCATTCACCACTGCTGTATCCATAGCCCGCTTGGATTGTTGGATATTGAATGTCCAAACTCCACGGCAAAAGGGAACAGTTATTGGTGATTATTGGATCCATCTCGACCCCCTTGTATCCAATTCAATTTAAGAAAACCGCAGGACCGCAGGGAAAAAAGAAATTATACGCAGGTACGCACGGCATACGGCTTATGGCATACGGCATACATATATTAGCCCATACACAACTCCCTTTGTGCCCGCAGCAGAGCTTCCCTTTGTGCCTGGATCACGAAGCTAACACCGAGGAATTAATTAGCCATACGAGCCGGACCAGACTCTTTTCGCTTGTCCTCGTCGTCTTTGTGTGTGTGCCGTCTCATTACGGGCGTCCCCTCACTCGTGGCTGCGCCCCCTTCTGCACAAAACCCCCCAGTCCATCCAATCCGTCTCGCGCCCTCAGCTCAGCTGCTGGCTTGATCCCTAATTTGGCCCAATTCCCTTTTGAACTGTTGCTTGTCCGTCTCACGCGCGTTTCTCCTTCACCTCTCCTTGCCTGAACCTTCCCACCACTTTCAATCTTCGTTACTTAACTCTCTTTTGCAACCCCCTTCGCTTCGACGTAATTACCCAACTTTTCTTCTTGCAATTAAGCGCCGTGTCGCCCTTTTATTCAACGCTCCTCTTTCTTCCAAGGCGCACATCGACCGCAGTCAACTTGGTAACAGCTGCTGCTGCTGGACCAGGCATCGCATCCCGCTGTCGCCTTTACCCCTTTAGTCTGTCAGCCGATCCGAGGTGCAACGGGGCCCCCGAACTGGCCTGCGACTCAACAGCAGCCCCCGGACCGACCTCGACTGGACTCGACCTTTGGCCGTCGACAGGATCATCGCCATCGATCAACACATCTCGGATCTTATTTTTCTTGGGCTCCTTTCTCTTCTGCACCTTCCAGCCACTCACAGTCGCGTAGTTGG
>JALNIO010000646.1:0-17525 GCA_023509875.1 Rugonectria rugulosa | reverse complement strand
CCCCCCCCCCAAGGATCCCCCTGTTCCCCTGTTCCCCGGGCCTTTAACCTTCTATACGTACCCGGGCTGCCCTTATTACCCGCTGTCCGCGCTGCCCGCCCACTGCTGTCGTCGCCATCAACTGCGCTACGTTGGCTACCTACCTGCGCTACGCTACTTTCTTCGCCCTTTGGATTGCGCCTGCGGCCTCCATCCTCTATCTTCTCGCCCTCCCCAACCTCCCTCCCACGTCTCCTTCATCCCATTCCAATCCCCCCGTTCCCTTCCCTCCGCTCTCACCACCCTCCCCCGAACACGCATCGGACTGTCACTCCTTTGATTCTATTTTACTTAACCCTTGTTTTTCTGTGTTTTATTTTTGTTTTCTTCTTTTCTACTTCGACTTCCTCTTCTTCTCTTATTGGCCCCCTTCGCCGCTCGACGCCTTCGACTCGACGATCCCTGAATCGCTTCTTCCTGCGCCTTCCGCTATCTTGACGAGATTCCTTCGACTCTGCACAGCCTTCGCCGCATGCTCCGGTAGCAATCGCGCCACGTCTAAGCGACCGATCTAAGAATATCTCACCTCTTGCGAGCCGACTTTTCTCGACTCTTGATCGCCGTCGGCCTTGAAAGCTTCAACTCGTTGGTATTTCTTGCCTTATGCCCTCGTACGGCTCGTTGGCTTCGCCATCTCTCCGGAAAATGGATCATAGCTCGAGAATGATGTACGGTCCCCAAGCCCGCAAAGGCATTCAGATGGGCAATATCCTCGGAGACCCCTTCGCCCTGGCTACTCTATCGATCGCAACGGTAAGTCTGGAGATGTCATGCCGACGTGTTCGCAGCGCTAACAACGCATCAGCTCGCTTGGTGCATTACGTTCGTAGGCTCCATCATCGGCCAGGTCCAGAGCACCGGCTCCGACACGTTTCCCACTTACGCATGGTGGGCTTGCGTTTACAACCTACTCCTCATTGTCGGCATCTTCGTTGTCGTTGGCAGTGACTCAATCCACACGTACCATGTTGCTGTGACCGGATTCCTCGCTGCAGGCATCATCACCGTCACGTCCAGCATCAACTTGCTGCTCTACTCCAACAGCGGTGCGAGACAGGCTGCTGCTGCTGGCTTTATCCTGCTGGCCATGGTTGTGGTATGTAGCCCCCGCCCTGAACGTGGCATTGTTTCATCCTTCGTCACCTCCCCCACAGTAACTGACCGCATAATCAGGTTCTCTGGACATTTTACTTCGGCTCGAACCCTTCGTCGACTCCCCGCGCTTTCCTCGATTCGTTTGCTCTGGCCAAGGAGTCCACGACCATTCATCGATCGACGATCAATGCCTATGGCGGAACTGGTCGCCCCGAGACGTCAAACTCTGTTCAGCCCCCTCAGATGTATACTTCCGCCCAGCTTAATGGTTTTGAGAACCCCTCACCGGTAGGCGGCGTGTCCCAAGTGAACGGCGCACGTGGCTCTGCTGTTCCCCAGAGCTTCACCAACTCGATGATGCAGCCGTTGCCGCAGCAGCCCCAAACCAAGACGAGCAACTCACCAGGAGCCGACACGGAAGTCGTGCCGCCCACCGAGTATCCCTACCGAGCCAAGGCTATCTACAGCTACGAAGCCAACCCCGACGACGCCAACGAAATCTCCTTCTCGAAACACGAGATCCTCGAGGTGTCAGACGTCAGTGGGCGGTGGTGGCAGGCACGCAAAGAGAGCGGAGACACTGGTATCGCTCCCAGCAACTACCTCATCCTATTATGAGCGACGACTCGAAAGAAAAGCAAAGTTTATCTGGGATACCCGCACTCGTTGCAAACCGCCAGCTCCGTCCCCAGGTTGTTGGGACCGGGCTGCTTGTTCTTCTGTTTTAACGTTTTAGAGTCACGACTCCTCAAGTTGGTTCATTTATGGGATGGGAAATGTGTTGGATGGTGTATATTCGGGACGAATGGGCTCCTCCCTGCTTTACAAATGGTCCACGGCGTCTTGGCTAGTCGCTGTATTCGTCCTATCTGACGTCTCTTCTTGAAAGTCTTCTTTTTTATTTCTTTCTCTTCTCTTCGAATTATATCGACTTACGAGAAGCCCGTGGGTCTTGTGAATCCCACTTTGTGCGCCAATGCAGATGAGCTACTGCCAATGTTGTATTCCATGGTCGGGACTATACAGTGTCCATGGAGTCCCGACATTATGAGCATGTCCAGGGTTACAAATTCCCCTTTGAGGGTACTGGTTGCGGATGTTGTCAACGTACTAAGGGGACGTGGAGTTGCAGTGAACTGGAAAAGGGTAGTTAGCATGAGGAATTTTGAAGACACGCGTCTTCCTCATATTGGTGTAAATGTTACGACTATTGAAATGAAAACCTTCCGAGTCAGGTCTAGTTCTTGTGAATGGAAAAAGGGCTCCAACTTTATCCAGAAGAGGAACTCTGTATTTGTAGAATCGAACTCTGAACACCAACATCTGTCTGTACGACGGTCTACTTGTACAATGAGGCACCGTTTGGCACCCGACTAAATCCTAAGCCTTTGCTCTCATTTGCATCTATGCCCATGTAACTGTGACGGCGGGATAAAGGAGCCCGCCCATGAAGCCATCATGACAACAGATGGAATACATCTAGTCTTTTCCTGAGCCATGAGACGTCAACATGTCCGCCAGACGACGCCTCAAGGAACAACTGGGCCGACAAATGCCGTATTTTTAGTTGCGGCTTGGCCAGAGGTTGGGAGAGACGGATCGGCATGAATCCCACCACAGTTCCCCAGTCGTGCTTTTCCTGACAGCCGTTGCAATTCAGACGTCGATCTTGCGCTCGGATCGATCCGCCCCCTTTTAATGCGAATATTCACTTGCGCACCCATCATGGCCCCGTCCCCTGAAGTGACGAATTCGCGTTGAGAATCGCAGATCTTGCGTCCCCATAATCGCAGACACCTTGTGTCTGCGCTTGTTCCTAAATAGTCCACATAACTATATGATACTCTCAGCTCTCCAGTCGTTTCCTCAATTCTCTTTCTTTCTGTAAAACCTCGAGCTCTAGCCTTTCGACGCCGTAACGTAGCGCTTCCTTACGCTGACGGACCGCTCGGGCACGGAGCTTTTCTTCTGTCGTCAGCCTGCGCCCCTGTTGGCGTTTATTTTGGTACTCAGCGACGCCATCGTCGGAGCGGGCCAAACGCCCCTGTTGCAGCTCTGCGCGAGCTTTTAGGGTCTCGATGCGACGCTCTTGACGCTCGATTTGGGAGTCGGCGCGGGCGAGGAGAAGAGCGATATAGGGGCCGATGTCGTCACGGAGGGAGGCTTCTGCAGCGGCCAGAGTGGGTTGAGGAATGAGCTCATAGTGCTATTTACGTTGGACGGGTGAGTTTAGTTATGAGGAATTTGGCAAGATGGAACGTACCCGAACCGATTTGAGGACGCCATTCAGACGAGGAAGGTCAGAAACACCATTGTTGAGCGTCTCGACTGATGATTCGAGAAACTTGAGAGATGAACGTAGCGACGTAACACAGTCAGCATAGGCTGATAAATTGCTGGAGGTATTTGTGGTGGCCATGACTTTGCCCGATGTCGGTGTTTCGGTTGCTTTACTTTCGGGTGTTTGTTGTTGTTCGCGTACGCGGGGAAGAAGACGTCAACATCGAGCGACTGTGCCTCACATTCCTAGAGTATCAGAGGTGAATCGTCGGGGACGTCAGGTCGGAGTTAATGACAATTAGAAGCGGGGGTCTTGAGGCGTGAAAGGGCGTGTAGGCGGGTATCTCGAAAGGGGCCTTTGGCGTTGAATTGTCTGGATTGATAGAATTGTTGTCTGGTCACGATGCGTGATTGCGCTGCGGGACAAGAGCTCTGGAAGGTGCTTGCACGGACCATGCCATCATTTTCTAGGCGGGCAAGCGGGCAAGCGTGCAGTTGGGCAGGCAAGCAGCTAAGTTAGGAAGTGGGGGGACAAGCGACTGCTGGAAGGAGGAGCCCACTGACTGTTTCAAATGACGGTCGCACAACGACGAACTCCTCGACTCTTCCAGTACCTCACACTTCCAAGGTTCTCTTTGTACCAATACGTACAAGATATGAACACCATGTCCGACAGATGGCATCACGACTTGAACCCCAGAATTGCAAACTATTTTGTCTCGAGCAGAGGCCACATGTCAACTTCGGCATCACGGACGTCTCCAAGTCCCCAGTCCCCGACTTTGATGAGCTGTTGGAGTCTCCCAGTAAGCCTCTGGAATGCGAAAGCTGCATGCCGACTTCGTCATGGGAGGGATCATCGGGTTTACCAGCCCCGTCCGCACATTTGTCCGTTGGTCGAGGAGCAGAAATTGCAAGATGAGGCAAGATAATGGGCCTTGAAGTTGCCAAGTTCAGACTTCTCTGTCGGGACAAAGTTGTCCCTATGTCCCCGTGTCATGGCTTCTCGTCTCGCTGTCTTCTTGACCGAGCACCGATAGATCGCCGGCTCTTCACCTCCCGCTTTGACAACCATTTCCCATACCTCGGGCATACTGATCTGGGGATCGCTAGCTTCCATCCGTAGAGTTTGCCATCCGGGGAAGCTATCCATCTTGCTCCATCTTTATCCATGCATTGCACGGGGTAGCATGGAGAAGAAGGGCCATGAGCATTCACTTCTAGCAAGCGATAATCTATCACAATGAAATGTTCAAGTCCTAATCTTCCCCAGTTCCCTTCAACCAGTTTCCCACACCAAGTGCTACAATAGCAGGAGATGGGGGATGCCAGAACCCCTCGATGAGAAGAGAATGCTGCTATCTGAGCTTGCAACTCGTCGGGTTCCCTGCTTGATGACGAACCAGACATGCTGTGCTCAACGGCCCCAATTCAAGGCTGGTGATTCGCTTCGGCGCTTTTTTTGCCGGCTTAATGACTAAAAAGATCAGCACTCCCTTGCTCAACCTGAGACCTGCAATCAGAGGAACTCTTCATGATGTCCTCCAAGATCCTCGGGTCGCTCGCCTATATATGCTACTTCATGCCCTGCTCACTCTACTCCCCGCCGTGCGCCTAAAACCCCGGCCGGTGCTGTTGGGTTACTAAGCATATAGGCCCTACCCACTCTTCTCGTCCTCTTCCCTTTGGCCTCTCTCTTCTATATCTCTCCTTTCTGTACGCCACCTGACACTCATATATAACGACATTCATGTATCACAGTCCCAGTACTACGCGAGTGTTGGGGTCGAGTGGGCATGGCCTTCACTTCCTCAATGAGGAGTGGAACGAGAGCATCTCCAACGGTCAGCCTTTTACACTTCTATGGAATGAGTCAATTGACGGATCTAGAGCCCAGTTGGGTGTGTTCAGGGTCAGCTATCCCGAGGATGGGGGGACGGAGTATCATATGGTGACGAACCTGACAGGTAAGAAGAACACCCTGGCTCTCTTCGTGTTTATGACGAGAAGATGAGGGGTCTAACAGCAGTCTCAGATGTCATGGGACCAACAAAATGCGAGTGGACACCTGAACACCTAGGAGATAATCTCTACACTATGTGGCTCACTGCTGTCAGTGACGGGAATCATAGTTGGACCACCTCCCCTCCATGGAGACTCAGAAACTACGTCGGTAACCAATCAACACACTTCTTAATCCTTCATTGCTTGTCTGACATTGTCGTGTATAGGAGCACAAGGGTCTTCATTGGGCTGCCCCGATCGGCATTCCCATTGCAGTGATCCTCGGCATCTACTTTACCTCACTCATAATTTGCCTGTTCTGTCGCCGCCGAAGGCGCCTTAAGCGCGAACGAGAGTGCCACGACAGCGGTCATTCGAACGCTTCAGATACCGAGGACTCCGGTCGGCATCCTTCCGTCAGCTCCGTGGAAACAGCCCAGACATTCGACGAACCAATCTTTAAAAAACCGGAGACGGTGATGCTCATTTCCCACGATGACAGCAACCCTCGTGGGACCGACCAAGGGCCTCGACGTGAGCCTAGGAGGAGTTCATGGATAGAAAATGGCCATTTTCATGGGTTTCACTTCGACTTTGGTCGTGGCCGAGGTTGCGATGAGCTCGATGATCGCATGTCGAATCGACCACGCAGACCAGAGGATATGTATGTGGCACCTGGAACGGCCATATGACGAGCAATGATGTTTGACTAAAGGAGGCTGATCCAAAATCACGCCGAGGCTCCTCATAGAGCAGGTAAAGCAGGACAGATTGACGACTAAGGAGGAGCAGTTTCAAGGTGGGAGTTTAAAACGGCATAAATTAATGCAAGTCTAATATGAGAAACTGATATATCGGAAACTACAAAAGTGACATCTATTGGCGAAGTTCATAGAGATTTTATGACTTTTACAACTGCAATCAAGATCCCTTGTGTAATACATTGAATCTGCAAGTCGGCTTGATGTTCCTGCCGGTCTTGCAAAACAACGGCGAAGTAGAGGTCCTATGTGATTGAATATGCTCAATTATTTTATTCATCTAACCTGTTAATTACTTCCAATCTCTTAATACCACTCTGCCTTGTTACTACATCTTCTTTACTTGCCAATGCCGCCAAAACAAAAGTCTCCCCAGGGCGCCCAAATGCCCAACTGCCCAAATGATTTACCCTACAGTTAACGACCCACTCGCAGTGGCTCAATTTGACCCTAGATGAGCGTGAGTGTTTAGACGGGATACGTTCAAGGTTAAAGAGACAAGACGAAACGAGGAACAAAATGTCTGATTACTGTAGATAGGTTGCGAAAAAAGCAAAAAGAATGTGCGTTCCCCGAAACCTGGCTCGAACAGGTGACCTTTCGGTAACGATTAACCATTACAGCCGAACGCTCTTCCAGCTGAGCTATTCGGGGATCAATTGATGCACTTCGAAGAGAAATTGGTGGCTGTACATCTCGCGGTGGCGGTTTCAGAAAGGGAGTTCAGCCACCTACCGTGCGTACTGTACCTCGCGAAGCCTGATTAGTCCTCCCAACATAAAATCTCTAATAGCACGACGAAAAGATCGATCGCGATTCAGTTGATTGGGTATCATTGTATTTTTGTCTCCAAGGCTGAGAAGTGGAGGGCCGCCTGACCTTTCGGTGTGTCAGCTCGCATCACATGCGACCGACGCATGAATCGATGCGGCTCATCCCGTTTCATCCATGGCAACTCTAAAGACGTCGCCACCTTCGCGTTCCCTTTGACGCCATGCCATTATCCGGTGCAAGCACGGTATAGGCTAGAGATAAGCTTTGGTTGTTGGTTCCAGTTGTCCCTTTGAGCCATCCAGGACGAGGGCGAGCAGCGCGTTCCGTGGCTGTTAAATCGTATCAATCGTACACCTCATAGCTCATCCTCCTCCTCGAGTTTCCTCTCCGCTCTTCTTATTTGACGCTCAGCAACTTCAATTCGGGTTTCCAGGTCGGCCATGAGAACGGAATTATTCAGTATCCCTCCTTCGTACCAAGCACGGACAATCTTCTCGCTTCGCCGTCGTAGATCAGCTATTTCCGCAGCCTGCGCGGTCTGTGTAGCTTCAACCGCCTTCATTCTGTCTTTCAACGTAATCAGGGCGGCACTTTCGGCTGGATCAGGTATTGGGCTGTCTTTGACGGCGGTCAAGGAGGACAGCGTCGAAGGAAAGGCAGAAGCGGAGGCGAGAACGATGGATCGCAGGGCATCGGTTGATAGCTGTGATGGGGGCTCGGACGGATCAGGGGCATGAAAGAAGTCGGGATGCGATTTATCTAGAACCCATTGAGATTGAGAGCCATCAAGGAGCAAGTTGGAGGATGCATACAGATCTTCAGAAGCTCGCCGTAGACACGGATTCGAGATGTCAGAAGGGAGAAGCGTTTCTCAAGGTCGTCAATCTTTTCGATGGCGGAATGCTCTTGAACCAGAGCGGGCGAAACATTTTGACCGTAGAGAAGATGCTCGACACGTAACAGTCGCGACTCGAGAAGGTCGAGCGTGGACAATGTGGTGTCGTCCATGGTTGCGCTGCGGGTATGAAAGTAGGTATCGCTGGATTGGTGGGATGACGGTTCAGGCGATAGGATGACGGAAACAGCGAGCGGCAGAGTCGAAAAGTGGGGTATCAGCGACTTGAATGTTTTCGTTGTCAAATGTCATGAACATCGAACAAAACCCTTGGGGATTACTCGAATACGGGAGCGAGATGGGCGGAGCTGGTTTCGTGGCAGATGAAGATGGACATGGGGGTTACGATGATCCCTGATCGGAGCCTGGCGGAAAGATGAGGCTTGAGCCCCTTGGTGGTACAGGCAAGGTACGGATACATCCGTACAATGTAATACGGATGCGTCGGTCGTACTTCGTAGCCCGGGACTGGGACGGCACATGAAATTGTGTGTGTCGGGGCCTTTTCTGTTCAGGAGGTCACTCAATGCGGGAATGGGTGTCAAGGAGTTTGAGGCTTGTGAGAGTTGATCTCTTTAGGCGCCAGCTGCACGCATTTGAGCTTGAAGGCTGCTGCAATGCTGTGCTTTAATGATGCACCCCAGTGAATGACGCCAAAGTCAAAGACATTGCTGGTTCTAATTGGCTCTGGGAGACGGCCATCTTCATGCTAGGCCTGGGGATCGCTCACCAGGGCGCCTTTGACCTTGTGGCTCGGTAAGTTAAGCCCCCCAAGCCCCCCCGCCACTGTTTGCTGACCGCTGAACCGCGTTCCTGTTGCCCTGCCCGACCTGGGGGGAGCCCTGACCGACCCGCTGGCATTTTGGCTTGGCGCTCCCTCTCCCAGTCGCAGATTATCAAAGGAGCCATCGTGGCCAAGCGACAGACCGGACGGACCAAGAAATTCCTCAGGCGTAGTTTCTCCTGACTGTCGTCTTTGTTCTTCCTCTTCAACCCCCCCTCTCGGACTTCACCACCGCCTTCGCACCATCAGCGCGACTCGTTGTCCACACCTGTTGCGACTCAGACGACCGTTACTCTTGCGGCCTCTGTGCCACGGGAACGGTGCGCCGGTTGGTTGCTTGAAGTGGCAAGCAGCATCACACTAACCCGCGAGCGTTGACGCCATCAGACCCGGCGGCGCCCCTCGTCTTCGTCCAGGAACCATTTTCTCCCTTTGATCATCTCCGTTGACGATACCCAAACTCGACCCTGCATGGCCCATTGAATTCGCTGCGCTCTACCGAAATATATACTATCTCGACCTTTGACGATAACTGTCGGTACAATTCGAAACACCTGCCTTATGACGACCTATTCGAGTATATCTGATGGAAACGATTCAAACGGAAGAAACAACGGCGTCATGTCTAGGTCAGCCTCCATTTTCCTGCGACCGCTGCACTCGCATGCAATCCGGCCTCCAGCATACTGACAGCGTCCCTCGCAGAAATCGACTCCGTGGACACAAAGATGGCGGCCAGGGCGGCCAGGCCACCACGATTAGCAGTGTCGTAAACCTGCTCAACACAAGTACGTTCGCAACCCTCGTGTGAGGCTGTCCAGTGATGTTTACATATCTCCAGTCGTCGGAGCTGGCACGCTTGCCATGCCCTCGGTCATGTCCCATATGGGCATCATGCTCGGCGTCCTGATGATTGTCTGGTCCGGGATAACCTCCGCCTTCGGCCTCTATCTCCAATCCCGATGCGCTCGATATCTCGACCGAGGAACCGCCTCCTTCTTTGCCCTGTCACAAATCACCTACCCGAATGCGGCCGTAATATTCGACGCTGCGATTGCGATCAAGTGCTTTGGAGTTGGAGTTTCGTACATGATCATCATCGGCGATTTGATGCCTGGCGTAGTCATGGGTTTTGCCGGAGGGGCTGCCGAGATTCCCTTTCTGGTCGATCGAAACTTTTGGATCACGGCGTTTATGCTCTTTATTATACCCCTGAGTTTCTTGCGAAGGCTAGACTCGTTAAAGTATACCAGTCTCATTGCACTCGTATCGATCGGATATCTTATTGTCCTGGTCGTCTATCATTTTGCCGCGGATGAGCACGCCGACCCTCGCAGCATCCGAATCATCCAATGGGGCGGAGCTGTCGAGATGCTTAGTGCGCTGCCAGTAGTGGTTTTTGCGTATACCTGCCACCAGAATGTTTGTCCTCCCTGTGAACAGCCTCTTTGCTTCTTTAACTGACCAGTTTAGATGTTTTCTATTTTGAATGAGCTCAAGGATAACTCTCCTCCCAGCGTTGTCGGGGTTGTTGGTCTCAGCATTGGATCCGCTGCCTCCATCTATGTCCTCGTAGCAGTTACTGGTTACATTACTTTTGGCAACGCCGTCGTTGGAAACATTGTCTCCATGTGTAAGTTCGCCTCGTACGAATGTGAACCTGTTCTAACATGTGATAGACCCCACTGGAGCTGCGTCAACAATCGGAAAAGCAGCCATTGTCGTCCTGGTGACTTTCTCGGTGCCGTTGCAAGTTCACCCATGCCGTGCGTCCCTCGATGCCGTCTTGAAATGGCGGCCTGGTCGTTCTCAGGCTGCTCACGGCCGATCAGCCTCGCCGTTACTCAGCTCAAATGTGGCCCCTCGAGGTGATCACGGAGGTGGCACAATGTCTGACCTCCGTTTTGCTATCCTCACCACCTTCATCTTGGTGTTTGCATATTTCACTGCCTTATCTGTCACCAGTCTCGACAGAGTATTAGCCTTTGTTGGTAGCACTGGATCAACGTCGATCAGCTTCATCCTGCCCGGCTTGTTCTACTACAAGATTAGCGACCCGGATAGCATCTACCATCAACGACTGGTCAAGGAGGACGATGACATTGACGAGGAGTCCTCTTCTGATGTCGAGGAGTCGGGTGCCCTCGCTCAGAGCACGAACAGCATCCGCAGCGCTGCGAGCATGGCAAGTGTGGCCAGCAACCTGAGCACACACAGTGCTTCTAATCAATGGCGATGGCGAAGGAAGTTTCGCTGGGACTTGGAACATATTCACCATACCAACCTGCGACGATTATCACTCGCCTTGGCTATATACGGAATGGTGGTCATGGCCGTGTGCCTGATTCTCAATATTTTCTTCACCGTCACTCATTAGACACATCCTTTGGCGTTATTTCCCTTTATCTCACGGCCGTACCGGAAGGGAGGGTAGACATTTGTTGGCTATGAGGCAAGACCATGGATAGTGGCATTACCTGGCGTCCTGACAGCGATGTTTTTATAGTCGCTTTTCTTTTTACCGGGGAGGCCCGGCGTTTGATTTAGATATGACCTTCCGACACAGACGACAATTTTTAGTGTGTAAGCGTAAACATCAAATACATTCATTCGAATGACTCTTTATTGGGTTCTTGGTCTTGCTCAACGCGAAATATATTGTACATGTCATTTTGGTCGGTTATTTACAACCCTTGAGCCGACCAACTTTCTGTGGCAGATGCGGCCACACTCGTACACCCCAAATTCATAGCATCAAGTCCAATCCAACGCCTTGAAAATGCCTTTTGTACATATCATACAACCTCTCATCTATCGAAGAGGCCGTTTCCCTTTTTTGGACGTCGTTCATTCCCATCACTGCACACAACCTTGGTTCATTGCACCCGCACGTTCTTCGCCTCCACCGTCTTGGACTGCGCGTTCTTCTTGGGACCAAACTCCTTCTTGGGCAGGATGTCGACCATGGAGAGCAGCCGCCAGGCCGTGTCGGTGGGCTGGGCGCCGACGCCGATCCAGTACCGCGCCCGCATCATGTCGAGCTTGATGTCCTTGTGGAGGCGGCCGGAGTCGTCGTAGGGATCGGGCTTGGGGACGGGGTCGTACGTGCCGATGACCTCGAGGGGTTTCGAGTTGCGTGCCGTGCTACGGAGGGGGGGTAGTGTTAGCGACAGTATTTTCGAATGGTCATGGGGGACTTCGTGTGCGGGCGTATCGTACCGAGCGTGGGCGACGACAATATTGTAGAATGGCGAGTTGCGGCGCCCAAAGCGGGCGAGACGGATCTTGACGACCATGATGGGCAATTGACGCTGGGAAATGGACCGCCTGCTGCGCAATTGACGACCACAACGACAAAAAATGATCACCCGTCGTTGAAGCTATTGAGTATGAGGGTCTTGGTGGACAATTTCGACATTCCGGAGCGGAGCAGGAGTTTTACCGCGCCGACCAATCAAGGCGATTCAAGCCATGCCCCATCATACCGTGGGCCGTTTCAGTGGGATGGGAGGGACAATTACCAACTGAGGTGATGTCAGTTCTACTACGTCGAGCCATGAGATGACATCTACTTTTACTCCTACATCATTCTCAATTATTCTTCCTTCGTCAACCCCTCGTTATCCTTGTCGATATTTGTCAGTTCCATCGCTGAAACTCGTTATAATTGTCTAGAACATGGCGATCAAGGTGATCTTGCCCTTATTCTGATGCTTGGCCGAAGGAACCATCTGACACGAGACTTCGTCATCAGACTATCGGCGCGAAAGCCGCTGCGGCGCTGGACCAGGAACTCATGAGCACAGGCGCATTCTCCATTGATCAATTGATGGAACTTGCTGGTCTCAGTGTCTCGCAGGCAGGTGAGTTGTCTAATTGCCACCTTGCGCAATCACGGTTCATTGACTTGAGTGTGTTAGTGTATCGTCTGCAACCTGCTGCCATGGGTATCAGAATCCTCGTGGCATGTGGTCCAGGCAACAACGGTCAGAAATCTAGACCCGTGGTATGATATAGAATCTCTCTTCTAATTGGACCCGATAGGAGGAGATGGATTAGTTGCAGCTCGCCACCTGCGGCAGTACGGTTACCAGCCCTCCGTCTTCTACCCCAAGCGCAGCAAAAACGAATTGTACCAGGTAAGTTACGACTCTAGATTGTTTCCGACTCTCATATCATTTGTTCTCGGAATTGGTCGGAATCTCCGGGATCCCGATGGTTGTATTGTTTCTATGGGTACTGGACTGTATCGTGTATTGTTCCGTTCCCTAGGGGTATCGTTACCTGAGGCGACGTTCCGGACCGTTCCCTGCCATCGCCTCGTTTCTTCGTCGAATTAACCTTCCCCCCAACAGTCCGGATCTATGATGGAAAATAATGGCCGCTGATCATATGCGTAGCGGCTTGCAAAACAACTCGAGGACCTTGACGTCCCGTTCGTGGATGACTTCTCGACAGCCATCGGATCAACTGATCACATCGTAGATGCAATTTTCGGTTCGCGACTCGGTCCTCCGTTGGCTGGCGTAGGTGCTGACTTTGGGTTCCAGGATTCAGCTTTTCTGGCGACGTTCGTGAACCATTTCCTTCTGTAATCCAGGCCCTCCAAGATACCAAGTTGCCAGTCACGTCGGTAGATGCTCCGTCGTCCTGGGATATCGAAAATGGTCCTCCTCAATCAGGCCTTGGCAGTTCCTTCATGCCTACCGCACTCGTCAGTCTCACAGCGCCAAAACCTTTGGTAAAGCACTTCAGGGGCCGTCATTTCATCGGCGGACGGTACATACCACCGTTTCCTTCGTTCCTGTCGATGACCTAACCCTGGACACAGATTCGTTGCGCCCTCCATTGCCAAGAAGTACGACTTCGAGGTTCCAGCGTATGAAGGCATCGATCAAGTTGTCGAAGTTGGGCCGACAGGGCAGAAGCTTTGAGGCTAAAGCAAAAAAAAAGGCGGGATGCCAGAGTTGAGTTTTGTCCACTGTGGGTGATTCCCTTATCGCAGCGGCTTCTTTTTCAATGTTGTTACATGACACGGCATCCACCCCTCAAACTGTTTGGGCATACCGGACTCGGGCACTGTCCGTCACGCATGTCATCCCGGAGAAAGCGCGTCCCCCGCGGGCAAAAGACCAGCGGAGGGTGGTAATGGCGACAAAACTCAACATAGACGAGATAATCTTTCCCGCAGACCTGGCATTCGGCCGTGTACTGCTTGCACATTTATCGTGAGCTCGAGTATGCTTCAGTAGGTTTTCTTTATGAAGGACTAAGTGTGAGGAGGGTCGACAATGTGAGTGAAGAGGGAGGGAATCTCCTGCATAAACGACATGGACGACGGTGCTCGACTTTTTATATCGTGTAGGCGGGAAAGGAAGGTATGATCATGGACGAAGAGGAGCAGGAGGGGAATGAGAGGAGCAGAAAGGGGGGGGAGAAGAAAGGCAGCCAGGCCAAAGTTCCTCCAAGCGTGTATGGAAGGATGGATGCGACTGTGGACGAAGCTGGGCCTTAATACAGGTCAGGCTTCTGGTCGTAATAAGGTAATTTGAGGTCGGATAATAGGGCTGATATAAAAGATTGTGGCGCTCTTGTCTCTCGTCTCCCCTAACGGATGGAGCAAGCTGTTGCCACCGCAGCAAGCAAGGATCCCAACCCAGCCGGAGCTTATTGTGTAAAGGTACTGTACAGGGACAGTACAGTTTGGTACGTTACTGTAGGATGGATTAACGGACACCGTTTACGCCCCAGGTCGTGGGACTAGGCGGCCTCGTGGCGAAAGACGGGCATGATGGACGGGGGCGCGGACTCGACCACAGGTGAACGGAGCAGAAGGGCAAAGGCGCACCCACGGCTTCGACACGCGACAGCAAGCCATTTTGAACCAAGAATGAAAAATTGCCGTATGTGTGCGTTTTTCTTTGCCTGAGGTGCTTAGGTGGTCAAACAACGTCTGATCCAATTCGGGTCCAGGGAGAGACCAGGAGCCGGAGCATTTGCTCCTTGACCCGCCTGATAGGCGGGGGCGGCAATGCGGCGCTTACAAAAGCAAGCGAGTGCAAAAAAGGGTCCGCTTTTCGATTTGAGAGGAAGGGGAAGGGAAAAGGGATCATTGCGATTGCTTCTTCTCGCCGTGCGGGAGGGCGAAGAATGGGAAGCCAGAACGACAGCTGCCGTGGAGGGCTTGGTGTGTGCAAAACCGGGTGACCGATCGGGGTTGCATCTCGAGGGTTCCTGGAATCGCCTCGAACCTTGCCGATAGAGAGTGCCTGAGCCCGCTGTCCGCGGGGGTGACCGAGGGAAAAGAGGGCCTGCGGCCGGGGGTGTCCAAAGTGTCGCAACTCGCAAGGTGGTTCAAGGCGTCTCCTGGGCCTCTGGGCGTGTGTCTGTCTCCGCCACGCTTGCGCCATCCAACGCAGGCTACCCATTCAAGAGGTTCCTCTGGGGGGCATGGCATGGGTATTGGGGCATTGGGGCAGTAGGTTGGGAAGGGTCCTGGGCGAGCACTCAACGCAAAAGGGCCCCAGAGGCTCCTCCCAAAGGTGCTTTGGGTCCCAGGGCCTGACGCCTCTAGCGCCTGCACAACACTGTCCGCATGTACGGAATATGAAGTACTTGAGTACGGAGTGACTCGTTCTTGTTTTCGGTCCCAGACAAGAGGGAGGGAAACAGAGTTCCGCCCGCTGTATCGCCGGGCCGTTGCGCATACAGTTGCGTGTACTCCGGACTGATATCAGTATTTGAGTATCTCATTAGAGGCGAGCACTAACACCGACTCTTTATGGAGGTCTGGGCTCGGGCGCTAACTTGATTGCTGGAGCGCTCTCCAACAGGTACCGGCACCGTCAGGGTCCTCATGGTGGCCCGCGATCCGGGGAGGCTACGATCATATCTAGGTAGGCTGCTGCTGTATCCGTAATCTGTGCTAATGGAGCTTCTTTGTTTTCCCCTTGAATCTGTAGACGGGCGGTAGGAACTGCACGGGAGGAAGATGCATAGTACGGCATGTCTCTGAACAGCGGGAGATGACAGCTGGGTGACAAAAGAGCTGCCGTGGCTGTCATGCCGAGAGCCCAAGCTTAATTTTAGTAGCTTCCTCATTACCCGAGCCTACCGCGTTGTGTGTTGCCTGGAGATCGCGGGGTAGCTGTTTGGTATTGGCTATCGGGCTGCATGTGCAAATCAAATGGGGATTGTTCGGAAGGCCATCCCTCCAATGTTGATTGGGTTTCGGGAGTGGGAAGGGGGGTTAGGACAACTGCAGCAGATAGAGCAAGCCACCTCTTTGGCTCGAAGACTAATAGACGTACTGTGCAGGTAGGTATCCAGCTGGTATTGCTAGGTCGGTACGGCAGGGACAGGCTCACTCACGAGCTCACAAGCATGCACGCCCAACACGCCCTCCAGTTGAAACGCACGCAAACGCTTCCAGACAGAAACAGGCTACAGGGTTCAAGCCAAAGAAGCAATGGAGCGGAGCCTCTCACCCATGCATAGCTAGGCCGGCTCTATCACGGTGGCTCCCCGCCCAGGGCCCGACGTTCGAGACCCGACCGATGAGTGTCATGGGCTCGGCCAACACATGCTTCGATCGCGACTACACGTTGCCTTGGTGGAAACGGCTGTGACGATCGGAGGGAGACGACATGAATTATACGGGAGAAGAAGAAAGAAAAAGAAATACGAGAGGAATCATATCCCGGGCGGCCCAAAGATTTGGAATGTCATGTTTCTCGCCTACCAGCTGGCATTTCCCGCGTCGGTTGTGGTAAGCTCCGCCCAGAATGGCGTCGGGTCTGAAGTGGGAGCTGCGACGGGCAAACAAGAAGCAACTAAGCAAAGGGAAGAGAGACAAGATGATAAAAACGTGTGGAGCCTCCATTTCTTCCCTTTTCCCCTGTCTTTTCTTTTTGGCGTCTCGTGTGGCGCTGGCGATAGTTCGAAGCTCTGGGGTCCCTCAATCGTAAGACAATTTCGGTCGACCCAAGCCACAGTATCGTCAAAGATTCTTGCTGTTTTTGGTGCGTCTATCGTGTAACCACTATAAATCTCCACTCAACGTCAAGCTCTCATCCATGTGGGTGATGTTGCAGAATGTGCAGCATTTAGACCTACCCATTACATCTGTATGTGTATGTACATGGGCACATTAGCAGCAAACAGGAATCCACAACTTACTCAAGCAGAACGGACTGGGCAGTTTTCTCCTTGCATGGTCCGAATAATGTCGCAATCCGATTCATGCTCACGGAGCAAACACGGCTCTGACCCATGCACTAACTTGGACCGCGTATCCTAGCTAGCATCTAGAGATGGTAGCAAGGTAGGTACTTTACAGAAGACGGAATACACGGAATACGGAGCACGGTTAGTAGGAAACTGGTAAGAATTCGCCATCACATGCTCGGAAGATTGATAATGGATGATTTTCAGCCAGACAGGGAGCTACGCGGCACGCATGCCGGCACCGAGAAGAATGATCGACGAGCCCGATTGTGGCTTGACCTGCACCTGCTCACGACCCTTGCCATTTTTTGGCCCGTCGTTCGACCCTTTTTGCCATTGAAGAATGCTCGGTTATTGACGCCCACTTCACGCATGCAGGCAAGCAGGCAAGCAGGCATGCACGCAGGCCCAACGACGGCGCTGGGGATTGGGAAAAAGGACAGCCATTTGACCAAAACAATTGGTGTGGGCCAGTCAAACGCACTCTACTGTATGTTCTGAGTATCTGTACACCGTACGTACATGCAATTCGTGCAACCCACGAGCGGTGTGGGAGAAATCTTCCGTCTTCAACGACAGAAGTCGGGAGGGGGCGGAGAGCCTTGTCCGGGGTGGGTACGTTTTGATGATCAATGTCCCATTGGCTCAGCTCAAGTTTTTTTTTTTT
>JALNIO010000645.1:0-13239 GCA_023509875.1 Rugonectria rugulosa | reverse complement strand
GTATGTTATATATTACAGTACTACTACCACAAATACGGTCTCAGTCCCCTTCTAACCAGGCCTTCAGACCATCGCTTGCAGAACATCAAAGGCAATCTCGTCCTTTATTACTTAGCGTTTGCAGATCTTCAGTCTCGGCCTCGGAGGGCTGAAGTGCGGCTGAACACTAAGCAGTAGCTGAGTCTTTAAGCTTCCAGTCTCGACCTCAGAAGGGCTACCAAAGCCCGATCCAGACTAAGAATGGGTGTAATCAAAATTTGCACGAAAAGGTCATTGGCTCGTGTGAAATGGTGTCTCGGATCATCGGCATGAGTAGGCTTCAGGTTCAATGAATAGCCAACGCCACGTGCCTTAAGATCCCAATCCAGTATCACGGGATGCTATTTTGCCACTGACTTACTCTAGAACTGGAGAGGCTTCAGGGCGGGATCAGGATTTGCCAATACAGTGACATCTTCAGAACCAGCGACGTCTTGGCGTCGGCCCTGCTTCTTCAGAACAAAAGCCAGGTGGTGTAGGAACAGAACAAATCGAGCGGGTTCCAGGAGCATGTAGAGGGCAGCTCGATATAATTATGTAGCTTTTCTAGGGGAAACTAAAGTTGCTTGCCAAGGCTAACGAAACACTCAATGATTGATGATAGAGTAGGTATATCGAGCAATAGGGCTTGGGATCCCCTCATGGACTGAAAGAAGGTTGTATATGAAGAGCTGTTTTAAGTTTTACTTGAACAAAGAAACTTGCGAGTTTAGTTACCACAGCACCAGCTTTCAACTCTCCTTACCATAAGTTATCATGTTTTGACTATTGCATCCTTCGGCTCTGTATACCTCGAGCCGAGCATTCTGAGCACAGTAAACTGTACATCTGGCCCGTTTATAATGGCATCAATCATTGATCATTTTCTCAGCCCTCGAAAGTGTTGACTGTGCGCTCGAAGTTGCGTGCTGAAGCGCTTGTCGGTACTTGTTCTGGTAATAGACATCTAAGTTTGCTTGTCGAGGTTACATAGAGATGAAATATTCATTAGGAAGATGGCTGTCTGGATTAATAACAAGATCTTTAGGTGGTATCCCAGAGATAAAGTTCCACAACGGCGCGAACATTCGCCATTTACTACTTATCTATCCGCTCATCGAAGAGTGACCAAGAACGATGGATTTATCCTTAAGACCGCCTACCTTATCGGATGATATCAATCGTGTGAGTTTCGCTACGTCATCAACCTGGTTCTGGAACTTAAATGTGTGCAGAAGTGGCTAAGGTTGCCGGTGTTGCTGTCACAAAAGAACTGTGCTACGTTATATAACAGCCAATCAAGGACTTTTTAGACTCTGCCTAGCTCTATAGGAGTTTCAAAAACCATGACACAAACCGTTAGGGAAGCATAGATGCGGATACTGGGTATTTGAAGCATCAGGGACTCTGCCGACTGGTGAAGATCGAGGGGGAGGTAGTGAAGATGCCGACAACCGCGAAGTTGGCTTCTGAGAGTGGCCATCAAATGAGGAGAGTCGCAGTAGTAATACAGTAAGGGCCGTGTTATCAGAAATGCAATCCTACTTCAATCCGGCATCTGCCCTCTTATCTTCATGTCCTGGTTTCAGCATCAGAGGCGAGATCCCGTACACGTATCAACACACCGTCAGATATCAAGATTACCGTTTTCGAATTGATTCGCGATATTCTATCTCGTCTCTAGATACTCCTACCCTTGTCCTACGTAGTGCTGGGTACGTGTAGCCACCCCGGATCCCAGCCAAGGACATACGGAGCCAATCATCGACTCTACCCACGCTCCACAGGCTATCTGAACATCTCGCGATAATGACAGGCTCCCCAGGGCCGAGGCCCAATACAGTTAGTTTACAATTTATTACCCTTATTGGGCAAACCCGATCATGACTGGCCTCCTAGTTCGCCGTTCGTCGCGGATGGAACTCGGCGGCCCCAATGAGAAGGTATAGGATAATCTTTTTTCTTTTACCCGATTTATCAACTCCTTCGACTTTGCTCTACCTCGTCGAGTATAAAGCTTGACCGTTCTCACCTCCTAAGAACCCCTCTTTCACTCCACACAAAGCAACCCGTGGGGTAAGAGTAGCATGGATTCGGCAAGCGACGAGAAGAAGTCGGCTCAGCATCAATTCGTCAGCGCCGACGCTGGCAGTGATCCTGAACTGACGACTGTTGTTAGTCAAGATGGCGGCCAGACAGTTGAGACGTGGTACAGCAAAGTGTCAGTCTGGCTGATGCTGATATTCATGTCCATAGCAACCGCATCGGATGGATAGTAAGTTGTTCATCCCAGCTCGCTTGTGTTTGTCCTGGTTCTGACTTTTGAAAGCAATGCGTCTGTGATTGGAAACATCGAATTGCTATTGGCAGTGCTTTATCCCGAAGCCTTGACAGACAGCATGTATTCTCGCCTTTCGAACGCTTTCCTGATTGGCATGATTGTCGGCATGGTCATGTTTGGTTACGTGGCTGATCAATTCGGTCGCAAGACGGGAGCTGTCGCGACCACTGTCATTCTGACTGTCGGCATCATCATGAGCACAGCCGCAAATGGAACAACGAACACAGGCCTCATGTGGATGCTCGTCATTGGACGAGGAGTGGCCGGTGTCGGTGCAGGCGGAGAGTATCCTGTAACTGGTATGAGAACTTGTCTTGGTTGAATGTGAACAATTGCTGACGTTGAATAACCTAGGTGCTGGTGCTATGGAAGCGACCGACGAATCGAAGGGTTTCCGTAAACGACGAGGCTTCATCTTCGCCATCATGAGCGAAGTTGCCGCCAATCTTGGCTACTGTTTTGGTGCCTTGGTACCCCTCATCTTGCTCTTGTGTGTCCATCAAAAAGAAGAAAAGTATGAGCTGGTCTGGAGACTGTCCTTTGGACTCGGCATGGTCCCTCCATTGGTCATCTTCTGGTTCCGCATGAGAATGGCCGTCACCACAGCGTTTCGCAAGTCGGCCATGCGAAAGCAAAGGTATCCATACATTCTGATTGTCAAGAAATACTGGCGACGTCTTCTGGCAGCTGGCTGGACGTGGTTTATCTACAACTGGATCTCCATTCCTTTCGGTGTCTTCAGCTCAACCGTCGTGTCCAAGGTCAACGCATCTGACTCGATGATCAAGACTTTGGGCTGGGGCGTGGTCATCAATGCCTTTTATGTCCCTGGTCCATTTATTGGAGGCTGGCTGGCGGACAAAATTGGAAGAAAGCAGACCATGGCCTTGGGCTTTGGACTGCAAGCTGTCCTGGGATTTGTCTTGGGAGGAGCCTATTACCAGATTCAGAATATTTTTCCTCTCTTTGTCGTTCTCTATGGTATTTTCCTGACACTGGGAGAACTCGGCCCCGGAAGGTGAGTGATAAAACATTGCCAAGTCAAATGCATGCTCACAATATTTTAGTGTCATCGCCCTCATCTCGGCCGAGCCATTCCCAACTGCAATTCGAGGTCAAGCCAACGGTCTCATCTCCGCGTGGGCCAAGGTTGGCGCCACCCTTGGCACTCAGGTAAGATCCAATACTACAATCATTCCTTCCAAGGCATTCAACTCACACGTACGTTTAATAGGTCTTCACTGCTATCCAGAACAAGTACTCAGACAATACGGAAAAGGGCAACCAGACTGTGTTCCTAATTGGGTCTGGTTTCGCTGTTCTTGGAGCTGTGCTCGCTTGGGTTCTCATCGAAGAAGTAGACAGAAATCTAGACGAGGAGGATCAGATCTGGAAGCGATATCTCGCGGAGAAGGGATGGGAGGCTTCTTGGGGAGACCATGAGACTCAAGATCCCCCAAAGACACACGAGCAAGCACTTGAGAGAAAGTCTTGATTCGTAGTCTGTGGAGTATTTGAATATTTATGGAAATGCGTCATTAGATATAAGAATACATTTCTTGACTTGTTTTGTATGCATTTTGTGGGTTAGGAGCTGTTGGGTCTCGCGACATCCAGTCAGACGAAGAGTGTCATCACTGATTTTGAACGTATGAGATGCTCCATGTCCACTCTGCTGGTTCAGACATCTTGGAATCATCTCAAGATGGGTTCGTTTGGTTCGAGGAAAGAAGCGTTGTGAAATGTCTGGGGATAGCGATCGTGACTGGACCCTTTCCGCATCTCCCGACCCAGATGGTCACAACCCCTGACATCGGCTTCTCCTTGCCACCGCGACTAAGGGCAGTCAAATCAATTGCCACAATCTCAGAAGCTGTGGAGAAGACTTTGATATGAGGGCTTATCGTGCACTGGCTTCTACCAGGGCTAACCGGCAGACTCTGGCTATGCCGGATATGGGTATTAGATTGAGAAGAATACTACGCCGAACTAGGCCGATCGAACCAAAGTATCGTCATGCCTCCAATTCTTTCAAGAGGTGCCACTCACTTGTAAGGCACTCGAGTTTGTTCTATTAGGAAAAAATTGTCAAGTGGAATGACCATGTCCCCTCTTCTTGGTTTCATCTTGCCGTGCTCGTTCCCCTTACGTATCAGTGTTGATAAGTAGTCCCTTCGTTAGGGCACAGGCAGCCACTTCGTCACCACTTGAATCGGTGCTCCAACGGTTCAACTTGGTCTCACTCCCAGTCCCGAACCAGCATCGGACAAGATGTTGATCTCCCAGCTCCCAATTCGCGTTCACGAGAACGATCAAATCGTGCTCTCTGACGGCACCACGCTTTCGGCTCTGATCTGGCTGCCGGAAAACGCAGAGTCCAACCCAGTACCGGCAATATTGGAGTACTTGCCCTACCGGAAACGAGATGGAACAGCTCCAAGAGATGCCCTCAATCATCCTTACGTCGCAGCTCACGGCTATGCGTGTGTGCGTGTAGACATGCGCGGATCGGGCGACTCCGAGGGTGTTCTTCTTGGCGAGTATCTCAGGCAGGAGCAAGATGATGGCTTGGAGATATTGAAATGGATCGCCAGTCAAAAATGGTGCACCGGCTCAATTGGAATGATTGGCATCTCATGGGGAGGCTTCAACGGGTTGCAGATGGCTACCTTGCGCCCGCCTGAGTTGAAGGCAATCATTTCCATTTGCTCAACTGATGACCGTTACGACAACGATATCCATTACATGGGCGGCTGTCAGCTTGTCGACAACTTCCTCTGGGGCGCAACTATGCTCTCTATCGCGCCGGCGCCACCAGATCCGGCTCTTGTCGGCGACAAATGGCGCAAGATGTGGCTGGATCGCTTGGAGACGGGCGCTCCCTACATTGCCGAGTGGCATGAACACCAGAGGCGTGACGAGCTCTGGAAGCATGCCTCCATCTGTGAGGATTATGCCGACGTGGAATGCCCTGTTTACCTGGTCGGCGGGTGGCTAGATCCATATCATACTTCCATCTTCCGCATGCTGGAACATCTGGAGTGTCCAAAGAAGGGCTTGGTCGGCCCCTGGGGACACAAGTATCCCAATTTTGCGAAACCACAGCCTCAGATAGGCTTCTTGCAGGAATCCATCCGTTGGTGGGATAAGTGGCTCAAGGGGAAGGAGACGGGCATCATGGACGAGCCGATGCTCAGATGCTATCTTCAAGATACCGTCCCCCCTGCGCGGCACTATAAATTCCGTCCCGGTCACTGGGTGGCAGAAAAGAGCTGGCCTGATCCAGACATCACATCTCGAGTCATGAGTCTTGCACCGGGACGGTTAGTTGATGTTCTCTCGAACAGTGTCGACAAAATTTCTTTCTGTTCGCCGCAGACAGTCGGGTTCACCTCTGGAAAATGGATCCCATACGGTCTGGACGCAGATTTGCCTGGTGATCAAGCCGAGGAAGCCGTGGGATCTGAAGTATTCAATAGTCAACCACTTACTGAATCGCTTGATCTTCTTGGGCCATCCTTTGCGCATTTGAGAGTTGCGAGCGACAAACCGAACGCCTTTGTTGTTGCGGTTCTTTCCGAGGTCCTGCCAGATGGATCAGCGACAAGGCTCACCTACGGTGTGTTGAATCTGACTCACCGAGACAGCCACGTCGACTTGAAACCTCTTGAGCCGGGCCAGTTCTACGATGTGACAGTTAAACTGAACGAATGCGGACAGAGGCTTAGCCCAGGAAGCGTATTACGTCTTGCCTTGTCAACATCATACTTTCCGACCATCTGGCCGTCACCGGAGGCAGCAACATTGACAATCGACTGTGCACACTGCAAGCTGGAACTCCCAACAAGACAACACAGTCCTCTAGATGGCCAGCTAAAGCCGTTCAAACCTGCTGTGAATGGGGCACCTCTAAAGACCAAAACAATCCGCGAGGCAAACAGCAAGAACACGCTGACCAAAGATCTTTCCACCGGCGAAGTAACAATCTGCTTCGACGACGACGAAGGCTTGAGCGAGGACGAGAGCAACGGCTGGCGATTCGGAGGCTTCACAAAGGTGACCTGCACTGTTCGTCCAGACGACCCCCTGTCAGCTCGTGCTCATCAGGACTTTCGGCAAGAATTCGGTCGTGGGGAGTTGGACTTGGCCATTTCGGGCTGGACGAAGATGACGGCTACCAAGACGGACTGGCACATAAGCACACGGCTCGAGGCATGGGAGGGTGGTGAGAGGATATTTGAACGGGAGAATGATTACACTATTCCGCGTGACCACATGTAATCGGGAATTGCCAGTAGCAGCAGCTCAGTGTCTTTCAGAGAGTGCTCAGAAAACGGAAAAGGGGCAAGATCGCGAAACGTTTTGGCGACACTGGAACCGCCGTAGGAATAACTGGAAGGTCGCTCGATCCAGGCATATTTCTTAGCTGTCAATTAGAAAGACTTAGATGAGAAAATTGACATTTAAGTAAAGAATATGATGCTGATAGAATTGCTGTTAATGAAAGATGCAGACTACGAATAATTGACATCGAACTACGGTGGCGATTACAGGTTCTTATACAAGACAGAATTCCTAATTTTTAAAGCCTACATTAGGCTAAAATATATAAAGAAAGCTTCCTAGCCACCTAAACTCAACCACATCCTAAGTTATTGAATATATAGCTCTTTAGAAACGTGATATATTGGCAGAAGTAAATTTGATCAAAGTCCTGACACAACAATATGATGTTGAGAGAAGTAATCTCTCTATGAATACATCTTGGCGCCTAGTAGAAGGTACGTGAGAATTTTGATAGAAAATGGCCCGTCCTCTAAGTATACCCTGTGAATCTGTCATCTGGTAGACTGGATAATTAAAAGAGCATCAAGGCGACACTATCACCAGCTCATACGTGCGTCTTCAGTTCATGCCAAGCGTCAAGCGTGAAATACACGAAATACCACTTCAATCTCGTAGCATTAGAGTCTTTGCTTGACCCGAAAAGAAAATTTCGGATTCTTTTCACAAGGGGAATGTATGAGGCTGATGGGATTGAAACCCAAGATCGAGGATGAAGGTATCCAGCTATAACTGAACCCTGAGATGAAGCCATCGATAGGCGGCAAGAGAACAAAACTACGCGAAGTGTAGTTATTGGAATGCAAGCCTGACGTCTCACGAAAGATCCTTTGCTCGATATCACATACAAGCATATTGCCCTATAGGTAGATTATAAAGTCGTGCATTGCGTATTCATCCGTGCCATTATATAGATTAGATGTACAACATTAAACCAGCTCCTAACATATCGTGTTTTATACCTTCTCACCCTCAATTGACGATATCGTAGGCAGCGTCTCAGATCGTCGTAAAGGAGATCTAACCGGAGCCGGCGCCGGTATCGTATTCTGCGTTCGCTCATCGTTGCGACCAACCCCTTCATTCTGATACCCCGGGCTGTGGCTCCCCTCCAACCGCGACTTGACTCGCTGATACATGTCCTCCACGATGTGAATCTCCTCCTGTAGATCAAGGCTGCAATTGACCAGGCAAAACTCGCGCTCTCGCTGCTCAATATGCTCGCGGACGCGCCTCCACTCCTCCTCGTGAAACTTGTAGCGGTCCGGGAGGCCCGAGCCCTTGAGGTAGGTCAGGATGCCGGCGATGATTGTGTTGATGGCGCCGAACGCGGTGACGGCCTTGTGCGATCCGTTGGCGGCTCCCAGTGCTGTGAGACTTGCGGCGACGACAACTTGAAGACCCAGGCAGACGTTGATGAGTAGGCCGAACCTCGAGCGTCTCTTGGAGGCCTTCTTCTCTGCTTGCACAACGCGAGTGTAGATGCCAATGTTTGGTGCTGTGCGAACAGAGTGGCCAGACGTCATCAGAGCTGGAACAGTGTCGATGCCAGTGAGAGATCGGAAAGTGAGCAGTTTGTCGTCGGGCGGGACCAGAGCAGCCGTGTCCGTGATGGCGACAGTGAGACTTCTTTCCGTCCCGCTTTCTGTAATGCTGTTGTTCCGGTTGGGAGGGTACCCTTGCTCCTCGCGGTCGTGCCCAGTGAGCATGCGCTTCAGCATGGCGGCTGAGTTTCTTCGAGCCGACATTGTGTGAGAAGTGTATGGGGTACAGTTATCCGTGAAGACGATGAGAGGGGCAAAGGGACAAACAAGAGCAGTTATAAGAGAGACGGTTGCAACACACAACACACCGCCAACTGATCTACACGATTGGAATTTGATTGTGAGCCGAATCTCTTTCAATATTCCCAAAAGGCGGATTCCTCCGTTATCCACACGAGAAGCTTAGGTTGCTTGAATGGTCTTAGCATATCCCACATCGCAACCATCAGGCAAAAGATCGACGGGATGAACCGCCTGAGGTGAGACGTGCCTTACTGCAAAGAGTAGTGGCTGAGATTCGGTATCGGGCTCGTTGGCCAATTGTGTTGCAGAGATGGCAAAGCTGAGCGATTAGACAATGGGTAGGTCATCTGCAGGGATGCCGTGGCCTGGCATGCAGTGCCGCCAACATGGCATTTGGCGATTCCGGGAAGTGTGGGAGCCGGGATGCTGGGATCGACTCCCCAAGAGAAGCCTATCACTACTTGTATCAGATGGTCTTTCTAGGGTTCTTATCAACTCGTGCTATCAAAGATCCCGCAACTTAATGAACAGTAATCCGCACGGAAGACAGCATAGCCGGAACGGTATTCACGCATTCCACATAGCGTCAGCACTAAGAAACGTGCCGCTCCTAGTGTTTCTCGTGAAGTCATAGCGAGGGCAACGCGGGTGGATGGTTCCCCATGTCGTTTCTTTGTTGCTGCCGTGTCATTGCTTGCCAGCTCATCCCGATGATAGGCGATACAGCAAGTCACTTGAGCAAAGCGGGATATGCCCCCGACTCATCTTAGTCCAATGGAGCTCAGTCGCTGCAGATCCGTGAGTAATGACGGAAGGAATGTCACTGAGCAAACGTCGCAATTGGTTGAGGGTTGCGTGTCTGAGTTTACAAATGCGCTTCTCCGGGTAGATATTGGGATCTTGGGTCTTGATCGTCACAACATAGACGAACCGTTCCCGGAGCAGACAAGTAGATTACCGATTACTCTGCATGGCTACATGTGAGATCGAAGCAAAGATGCCATCTCGCATGTCTCAGTCATGCGCAGCTGAGACCCGCAGCAGCGCGGCTCGGTTGCGATCATCCCAGCGCTCGATCCGAACGAGCCGTGTCCAAGTGTTCACAATGCAGCCACCACACGCTATTGACTCTAAGTACCTGATATGTCCGGCACGGCGAGCCCGTTAGGGCAAAAGGGACAACGTGAACAATACGCAGGGAGGTTCGATTGAGAACAAGTTTGCCTTCGAATATGCAAGACAACTGGCTTACCAATCCGATCCTTCATATTTATCAGCACATGATGTCTCGATGTCTTCGTCCAATCGTGGTCACCTCTTTGTTCGAGAAATACTATTCCATCTCAAAATACTCTCCCAGTGCCTTTTGCAACCCGACTTCCAGAAAAAAGCCACCAAGGATGCTCGCCCTCCCTGGCCGAAAGCCCAGATACTCACTCAGAATCAGGTAAGACTTGGTCACAAGACAATGTAGCTCCAGGGCCGCGGATGAATGTTTTATGCGATTCTCACAAGTCAACTTAAATTCTTCATCAGAGATGATAAAGCTCGTTTTAGAGCACGGTGTCTGAGTCGTTTTCTCACTCGACAACCAAGACCCGCAGGCACTATCAGCGAAACCTTTGTCGTGCGCCAATGTGCTCATTCGTGTCCTCTCCATACCTGAGACAGTTCATCACAGCGTTAAAATTGAATTGGATGTCATTATTTTACACCGGGGCGTAGTATAATGCAATTTATGGGCATTGCCCCCGGATTCATAGCCTCGCCAAATGAATTTCAGCTAACAGCTAATATCTTCATGTTTTTAGAATGCTCCCGAAGGAATTTTATGTACAGAAAAGTAAGTCTCGGGCCGTATAAGTTGGTCCTAAATAGTCCTGCTCGCCTGAGAAGTCGCAGGAATTCTTTAGTTTTGCCCAGCCCCTCCATGCGAACATAAACTAGACAACCCCTATTTTGAATCAAGCCGAGATCAACTTGAACTGCTCATACAAAGCCCTCCCCTCAATCTCTTCACCACCATTGAGAGTTCCCACGACATTGCCGATAAAGCGTTGGTAGTAATCTTGGTCGTCGATAATCAAGTCATTAGTGACATTGAAGCGCAAAACACTGTCTTCGGCAAGTTGAAAGGTGATTTCTACTCCCAGCGGTGGTAGTGAGCCAGTCTTGGGCGGGTATTCATCATTGCCGCCCCAAGGTCGCACCACGACAGCATCTTCGGCACAACTCAGCTCGACAAACTTTCCATCTTTGACAACAGTTGCAGAGAATGTCTCCTCGAATTCATCTCCATCGGTAGGGCTCTGGACATCTGAAAAGACAACGGAATACGGACCAACGCGGGCATGGCCCCAGTAAGTGTGGTTGACGTCGTTGGTAAATGGAGAAAGCCCCCAGTTCTGATCGTGATAGCCGAGTCCAGTAAATTGCAATGGCGAGCCATTGATATCAAAATCAACGGTTGCATCCGCATCAGGAACAGCGTTGGCCCAACCGACGTTTAAGAAAGCAATCTCGTTGGTGCCAGGAACGTTGGGACCACAGTTGTATCGCGGAGGTGCAACCTATTTCTTAGAGTTAGCAGACTATCACCATCGGCCAACGTTCAATCCCAATCACTAACAGAATGAAGCACAATCTTTCCAGAAACGCCAATGTCCGGGTTGTTGACAGTGGCATAAAAGGTGACGTTGGGTCGAGCAACGTTTGAGCCAATAAACTTGGCCCCGGTGCTTTTCCAGTCTCCCACTAGACCGGCATCACTCTCGATGAATACTGCTTCTTTGGTAACAGGCAGGCTGTAACTGAACAGGGTTCCGTTCTCAAACGTTCCAGAAAGCTCAACAGAGAGTGGCCCGTCGTTGTATCCACGAGGAAAGCCTTCAGAGCCGGCATTGTAGAAGACGAGGTTGAAAGACTCATTCTGAGAAGATGTGGAAACAGCATCGAAATACCACCTGGGACAGAACGATTAGTATTGAAGCAGACTCAAATCTTCAGGATTTTCTGCTAACCATTCATAGGAAGTAACATTGGCCGTACCCGAAAGCTTCAAACCATCAAGCGAGCCGGATCCAGATACCGTCTCTGCAGTCACTGTACCGTTATAGAGCTTGTTGGGAAGTACATCAACTTTCGCCTTTGCTGCAACGCAATTGAACAAGAGTGCGAAGGCAGAAGCGACGGTGAATGTTTTGTGTGCCATGGTTGTCAAGCCTCGATCGTGATGCAATCGTCTGTGTCTGAGTGTAGAAGTGCGTGAAGAGCATGCATGACCTGTTGCAAACGGGAACCATTCTTTTATACTTATCCACGGGCCTGCGGGGTTCGAGAATCGTCATTCTTTAAAGATAGTTTGAGCAGGGATCAAACAAGTCATCCAAGTTCGGCGTGATGCATAATTCCGGGCTCCCGTAAAGGTTGGTCTGTGGAATAATCGTTCAGTACCCGGGAACCACGGCATTCGACTAAATCATGTTTTGCAGGGAGCATGCTTGAGCTCCATATTTATAATCCAAGACAGGGTTGATCTGTTCAAAGATCCCCTCTGCCAAAGCGCGCAATTTTCTCCGAGGACTCTGGATGCCCCCGTCGAATAGCTCTGTTGTATTATACTCATCTTCTGCCTCCATACTACATATAGCGGACTTGACTCGGTTGTTCAGGGTAGTAGATGTATATTGGCATTCTAAGGTACCTTTGGAGACACTAGAGTTACTTGATCGAGAGAAATGTTCACATATTTGGAGGGGAAAATAAGAAAGAAAAGAAACAGAGAGACAGCCAACAAGAAATTCGAAGGTATCATATGCAGAAGTTGCTATCTTCTAATGACAGTTGTGCGATCATTGCGGGCAACGACAGGCGCATGTATGGTTCACCTTGATTATCTAACCGGGTTCATTGCTACTACTGGAGAGATGATTGGAGCCAGTTGAGAGAGTAGT
Organism: Rugonectria rugulosa; assembly: GCA_023509875.1. NCBI lineage: Eukaryota > Fungi > Ascomycota > Sordariomycetes > Hypocreales > Nectriaceae > Rugonectria > Rugonectria rugulosa. The sequence goes on along the minus strand of JALNIO010000645.1, from coordinate 796 downwards.
TAAAGAAGCAAAGTAGGATCAGGCTGGGATTACTAATGACTTTCGAATACACAACTGCGGCACCCTTGCGAGCCAGACAATGTTTGATCATAGCTTCTACATAGCGCTCCCTGTAGCTGGCATTGTGGGCCAGACATACTGCAAGTGATATGACCTCATATGACTTCAATATCCAGTTACACTTCAGTGCTGGCCAGTCATCTGTACGGGCCGGCATGGTGTGGGCAAGCCGACAGGATACTTCTCTGGTAATGTCCAAAAGATCAGCCAATTCACTCATAAACATTGGGTGATGAAAGAACCCGAAACGCTCTCCGGCCCTTCGTCTGTTTCCAGCAAGATCTGCAAGATTCGGGCGATTAATAAATAACTCCGACTGTACGGACCCCGATCCGAAAGGGGCTTATCACCGCAGATATAGCATTCGAGGTTGCTCCATAATACAAGCGGGCTTAACTCGTCAATCACTTGAGACGCACTCGAAGTCACAGGGCAAGTTAATACGACTATCGAGAGGTGATCAAGGTCAGGTGAGGCTGACCGCAGTCTAAACACCACGGGATCCCTAGTTCAAGAGCCCCGAGAAAAGTCATTTAAAATTTGCGTCACGCATATTGCTGTTCATCAGTAAAGAGTGAGGGAGTGTAGCATCGTGGTTGACCGGAGCACGGCCTCTTAGATCCCTGCAGAAGCAATGTCAGAATTATCAATGTCAGATATTTCTGACATAGATTCACACAATACAAGGTAACTGGTAAAAGTTTTACTCACGTGGTGGCCCACTACAACTCCGCGC
>JALNIO010000640.1:0-43787 GCA_023509875.1 Rugonectria rugulosa | reverse complement strand
AAAAAAAAAAGTCAAGGCGAGTTGCTGTGAGCACAAATAGGTAACGAAGAAAAATAAAATCAAGTCGGGAGTTGATCAATGACAATTACTGCACTGACGCCGGCCAAAACACCGGACTAAGACGTCTTATATGACTCTTACTCCCTTTCAAAACTATCCAGCAGTCAATGTTCCGTGTTCAGGGGGAAATGAATCGACGTCGAATGGATCAGCGTAGGGATCCTCACCCCCGGGCTTGAATGCGTGTGACAGAGCAGGCCCTCCTGTTCCTTGGCTTGGGCTCTTTTGTTTTTTTTTTCCTCTGTTCCTCAATCAGTGGACGGTCAGCGGTGTCGGCGGAAGAGAAGCCGTCGGGTAAAGGACAAGGAGGCTATGGTGGCGAAACTGGGCAAATTCCAACCGGTGAGCCAAGGTCAACCTTGCCAAGCGCACATTGACAGGAGGGTACGCAAGCACCTTGTGCTGGCTTAGTTGTTTATTAGCCACAGCCGGAGCCAGCACAAGCCATAATATAGGTAGTACACACGCTTGTTTTATTGCTTCTGTGCTTGGGTCAAGGCTTTGGAGCGGCTTTCAAGCTTGGGCTTCCGCTGGTTAGGCTCGGCCGACTCTACAGCGAGGTCAGGCACAAGAGAAGAACAAGAAACGTCAAAGTCCCGGGACCAAGGGGCCGGTAAGATCGAATGTGAAACGAGAATGGGCCGTCTAGTAAAGGTGCCATGTATTGGAAACAGTCATTCCGAAGAATGAAGGAGGATCCGGATGGGAGGGGAGTACGTTGTCAAAGTTATATGTAGGTGTGTATAAGTCGGTTGCTCTGGCAGACAAAGAGGGGAAAGGAAATAGAGTGCGGGGAGGTATACTTGTAGACTGCGAGAGGCTGAAACTCAATGAGAATACAAGTATCGAGTACGGAGTACGGAGTACTGGTGACTTTAACGCAGGGGGTCGTCTTGCGTACGGCAAGTTACGCTGCAATCAAGAAACGAGGCGGATTTTGATGTGTTGTTTGTGGTCGAGAAAGTTCCAAGTATGGGTAGGCAGACACAGAATGTGCAAGTGTAAAAAGCACCCGCCACCAACCGAGTAACGCCCGTCTCGGTGAGATGCTCTAGGTACTTCGTATCTTCTTCACTTTAGAAGTGGCATGGTTGATTGGAGGCGACCGACGAATCCTTGTGGAGGCTAGACTTTTGCGCAATGCCTCACTTCCTTTCCTCAACTCTCCACCGACACGTCGTCTATTCAAATCCTCGAGATTTGCGAAGTGAGGACATTTCACTTCTCGGGTTTCCTAATATGTGCATAGTTTTGTTGGTGGCTCATTGGCTATTGTCACGATTGCAGAGGGGATCCAATTGCATCTCAACGGGCAGAAGGAGTAGGACTCACAGGTGAGCTGGCCACCAACTGGACCAACAACCAACTCACCAACCCATCGATCAAGCAATCCGAATACCATAACATTGCACACTCCCCGTCTCTCCGTCACTCCATCTCTCTCCACCTCTGAAACCGTCCATGTCAGTTACGGGACAAGGGCTGCGCACCAGCTCCGCCACCCCGGCATCAGGGTCCTCTCTGCGTCTCCCAGGGCCCCGGCCTGTCAACGCACTGCCAGAGTCATCCACGACTAGGGCCTCATGACGGACTGCAAGGATGCAAATGTGCCAATGAGGGCGATGGATTCGACTCTGAGCTCATCGGGCACGCTGGCAGACTCGCTCTCTGTCTGAGGAGCCGTAGAATTCAGCCTGCAGCACCGGCGGTTCCATACATGCGCATTTTCCCTACAGCTTGTATCCGTACGGAGTACGAGGTATGTACTGCTCCGTACGCAAATTTATGCACCACAGATTGGCTCAAAAGGACATCTCCACCCCCAAAACACCCATTACACTTCCAAGAATGGATCAACGACGTGTCTAACTGGTTGCAGGATATTTTTGACTTCTGATAACGGAAGGCGAATCTTGGTTGATGGAGATCTTGTTCCTGATGCAAGAGCAACGTCACAAAAACCCGGGCTATGTCGTGTCATGTCTTCTGCGAGATGCAGATAACACTGGACATCCCGGTCGAGTGCAGGCATGGTGATGTCAGCTATCTATCAACTGTGCATCTGCAGCACCGTCGTCAAACGGTCTTTTCTTTTTTTACGCAGCCAAAGACGACTTACGAAGTACGAGAATAGCTGGACCTGGGATGCGAAAAACAGGACTCGGCGATCCCCGTTATCAGCTAGATTGACATTGAACATCCATGTTTCTAGCTGGGCTTCTTTGTGCTGATCTCGTATTTCAGCTCAACTGCTCGCCCATGTGACAAGCCACCTCGGCCAGGAACCCGGCTTGGAGTTTCACAGCAGGTTAAGGTCAACCTGGAAAGCGGTAACGGAGAAAGGTAACCCATCATCCCATCCTCCTCATTGGACGCTCTCGTGTGGGCGATGATGAAATGATTTCGCGTCTGCTGTAACCGCCACCGACTTTTGGGGAACAGGGAAAAGCCCACGTGCTGCTCAAATTTAGACTCGCATTGCTGCAGCATTTAATAATACGGTACATAGGTACCTTACTGTACGGAGAACAGATTACTATACATGTACTTTGTGGCTGGGCGACATGATCAGTCCAACATCGGCATGGCATTCTGGCAGACAGACTGCCCTTTCTGTGCTTAGTTATTCTTGCCGTCCATACACAAGATGCAAACAACCGCGGGAATACAATTGCCCGCTCATCCGGAAGCTTACAGGCTCACAGGCGTTGACTCTCCTCTCCTTGACCGATTTCGTCGTGCTCGGTTGCCTCGTCCAATCCCCATTGAGTGCTCGGGTCTCGAGGAAAACCCCGCTCAAAGATCATCATCAAGTGACCCAACGCATCGAAACGGTAGTCCAACATTCGTACGAATCACAGGCCTCAAGGAGCCACTGTATCACGGAGGATCACTGCTTTGATCCGGCTCCGGCTCCGGTCCTACGACTGTGTGTCGCCTCTTTAATGGCTGTGCAAGATATCTCCGTGGCGGGATGAGCCGTTTGCCCTCCCGCGGCTCCCGTACAGGCGGACTGGTGAAAAGAGGCACAAGTTGAAAATCAGCCTCACTCACTATGCGCACATTCAACTACCTAGAGAGCTGTTGGAAATTCCGATGCCCTATCAAATGCACGTACCTTTGTAACTACAAGGATCGTTAGCTCTCTGCAGGTCGCCTTTCAAGCTCGGTTGGTAACCAATCGCCACGCTGCGGCCCTACCCTATGGCTAAGCCTCGAAATTTGTTGGGTTGGTGTTGGCCTCGCAGGGTGGCGGAGGCTGAGTTTGAGTAGGTAACTTTAGGATGATGAGCAAAATGGTCTACAATGGATTGAAATGTGATGTTTGCGCCTTGCAATGATATTTGGATGTGCTTTTGTTTGAAACAGCCACCGAACTGGCCGGTAGATACTGTAGGTGCCCGTGTAGATACGTGATAGGTAGGGAAATGTGAATGTGCATGAGCATAAAGATGCTTGTTCGACACCAAGGCGTGGCCATGCATTGAGAACTCCCCTCGGTCTCCCTTTTTTATTGTACACGCGGTATAGGATGCACTCGCAACACCTTCTCGATCTCGAAGGTGCTTATACGTTCAGGCACTGGACGAGGACAGGTGTGAATCATAAACCTATCCATATCTAGGTAGCCATCACAGTTGGTGTAACATGAATATAATTGCACAGATGAACGTTCGAATTGCTTCTGTTTACCGCCATCGCAACAGCTGCAAACACCCGTCAAGAATGGTGACACCTGCTTCTGAGCATCGCGCTGAGTACCTACCTCACAGACCCAAGTACACTTCAAAACTTCTTCCGAATTTCTTTAGATACCTGGTAGCACTTCACACCAGAACGGCCAGACATTGGATCTTTCGCCGTGAGGAATCTCTCTTCACCTTTTATCGTCCGAAACGTACCCTAATTCCTGGACTTAGGCTTTTTGTTTGCGCACCGCCCATGAGCATCTCGATTGTCAGACCTTCGCTCCTGCCTTCATTCAACACACACACCACCTTATTTCCATCAGATCCTTGATAAGTCACTGAATTTAATCTCTGCACAAGAATAATCTCATCATGGAAGACAAAAATGCGAAAGATGATCGTGTCGCTCCGACCGAGGAGGCTGATGCATTCGCTGACCATGGAGAGACACCGGTCTCATTTACTCTCCCCGACTCACTCACGGGAATCAACAATCCGAGCAAAAAGAAGAAGAAGAACAGGAAAGGTGTCACTGCTCGAGGTGAAACTGCTCTCCCCAAGAACCGTGGAAATGGTTTCGAAGGTGAACTGCTTTGCTTGATACTGATTAGTTCCTGGTCTGACAAGTCGCAGAGTACTTTGCTGATCCGCCCATGACTCCGGCTGAGGCCCAGGAAGAAAAGATGGAAATCTATCACCCGTACGTAGACCTCTGCCGAACTTCGAGTTTGCGCAGCTCTTACTGACGAGTCATTAGGGACCTTCCATTCATCGAGTACGACATCCCACCAAGCTTAGCTAGGAACTACAACCCCATGAACAAGTGCTGACGGCCGCGTAGGCGTATGCAGGCGTGCATCCAGCGTTATCGTTCTCGTCGTCGACTCCAAGCCGACCGCACCCTCTTCTTTAGCGAGTATCTGTTCCTCGGCGGTGTCGACACGAACCCTGCCCCGTATGGGGGCCTCGACCCTCGGGACCTCAAGGATCTGACGCCTGCCGAACGACGTGAAGCCACCGCGACCGACATCATCTACGGTACCACAGCTGCTGGTGACAAGTTCTACAATGGCGACGATGAGGCTTGGACTGTGGACTTTGCTGGGGTCGCTGCAGGTTTCTTCTCCGTGACACTCGTGGCCATCACCTCGTTTGAGCCTAAGCTGATGGAGCAGGGCATCGACGTGGTCGACAACTTTCTTCGGTACGTGCTTCACCACGATGTCTGCCCTGAGTACAAGGACAACATCAATGCCGCACTGGCTATTTGCGAGGATGCACGCAGAGAATGGCCCATGGTGCGAGAGCTTCAGGCTTCCTTGCCCGGGCACTTCAACTTAGCCGCCGGGGAGCTGTTCCGTCCTGATGACGCGGCCACGAATTGGTCGTTTCAGCATTTCGACCGCCCCGAGGGATTCGATGCTAAGACTATATTCTACTCGTCTATAGCGCTCATGGACGAACCGGAACTGTTTTCCCAGCTCTTGGAGAAGACGACGGTGCCTCGAGTTGTCAACGAGTTTCATTGTTCCGTCGAATTGGTTCGCGTTTCCCATCCGACCGACGACATTGTCAAACGCTTCAAGTCTATAGTCATTGGAGATGGGACTCTGAAGCATGTACCTGTTGGAAAGGCCACGTTCAAGCCCGCCGTCATCAAAGACGATTGGGTTAATCCCATCGGTCCGTGGCCTATTGAGGACGAGACGATGACTCTCTTCTTTGATGACCATTTGCTGGGCAATATGCCTATTGGAATGAAGGCCCGTTTCGACGTATGTGAGCTTGATGTGGGCATGCGTTTCGTCAACGCGGTCGACATGATTGTTCCGTCGTTTTACCTCCATCTTCCACAAGAGCTGATGCGGTATTATAAAACACCCAGGGAGTGGGATCGTCCCGCTCCCTCTATACATGATCCCAATGTAGAGGAGAAGCAGCATGCCGCTGAGGCTAAGGCCTGATGGTTCTGGCTCACCTTGGGTAGCGCTGTGCCATCTGATTGGAGGAACTTGGCGGCAAGGGCTATTCTCTTCAATCATGAAACGCAGCAGACATGTTGCAAGTCGCGGGGAAATCTGGGACACACAGAGTGGAAACATCCAAAATTCTAGTTACATACAGTAGCATTCGTCTAAAGCAAAGAACAGAATTCAACGCCGTCCTTCCATCGTCACCAAGTTTGTTGTGGCCAGTCCGCAGTAATCAACACCAAAAATCATTCCCGTTAAACTCCCCTTGCAGTTCCATTCGTAGCTTATTGCGTGACAAAGCATGCATCTCTCGATGAGAGATGAAAATCATTTCTTCCAAACTCAGTTTTGACCTCGGAATAGTCGGTCTGGGCATCGCTTTGCAGCGCCGTCTTCTACTCCTGCGACTGAACCTTGTGGTCGCCAGCGACGACCTCGGCGTAGGAGGGAGGAACGCCTTGGTGATCAGAGCTTCCCTCACCCGCGTTCGTGATACCGTGCTCCTGGGGTTGAGGAGCGGACTGGGGCGAGGCGGAAGCACCGGCGCTCTGGGTGCCGTAGTTGGTACCGGGCTGCGGACCTGGGGACTTGGGTGGCTGCTGGTGCTGATGCGGCTGCTGGCCCTGGGGGCACTGGACGTAGACGTAGGTAACGCGGCCGTTCTCGCGATCGGTGGGCAGGGCCTCGTACTCGTAGGGCGGCTCGGGATATTTGGCGATGATGTACCACGAATGTAGCAGGCCGGGGATGAAGCCGAGGACGCAGAGGAGGATGTTGATGACGGAGTCTGCGCTGCAGATGCCGCACTTGACCCAGACTGAGGAGAAGTTAGCGACGAGGATGGAATGACGAGGGGTATGCGATGAATGCGAGAGGAGAGAAGGGCCAAAAACGTACCGGGCAGTGGCGGGAAGAGCAGCGCGAGAATGGCGAGGAAGACGTCGGATGAGCACATTTCGACGTTGATCGCAAGATTGGCGAACAAGAGGGGGGCTTTGGGTGGCTTTGTTCTTGGGGTCGGATCCTACAAAGACGAAATGATAGGAAAATAAATATGGGAGGAGAGTTGGCTGGAGGGGGGATCCGGAATCTCGGCTCGAGGCTGAGTTGCGGATTTCGATTGATGACGATGGAATGAGACGCCTCAAGTGTTCCTGCTGCACGCAGTCCCCGGGGGAAACGTACCGGGCTGCCAGGACCTGAACTGAAGGTCACGGGCCTCGGTGGCGTTCGCTTGGTGGAAGGGACTAACAGCGGGGGGAGGAGGGTTGCGTAATGGGCCTGGAGCGTCGAAGAAGGTGATTGGTTGAGAGCGGAAGAGCTGCCACTAAAATCAACTTAGCCACAGGCTTCGGGTTATGCCTGAACGGACTTTGCTTTTGAGTGCGATTGGAGGCAGCCTGGGATGGAACTCGCGATGATTACGTGAATACAAGAGGTTAAAGTCACTTGATGGGACGCAGGTTTTAGGTGGAATTGTTGGGCGGTGGTGATTTTTAGGCTGCCGTGTTTGGATCGTACGTGTAGGATCCAGCCTCGGAGGAATTGAATCGCCTTTCCCCCTGTCTGCTGACAAGGTGACCTGGAGTGGCAAGTGGAAGCTGAAGCCTCACTGAGTCACTGTCGGAACAAACCTTTTCTCGTGGAGCCAGGTTCGTCCTATCGGCAGAGTGTATGCCGGGCCTTGCTGCATTGTGGTTCATGAGATCCATGAAGTGGGTTTTTGGCTGCAAGAATGGGGACGAATGGATCTATTTCCAGGTTGAGAATCACGTTGTGTTGTGGCTCAGACTGGGACGGACTGTGCTTTGTTGATGCAGCTATTAATACTTTGTAGAGGTTAAGTGAATAACATGTACTCTGTATCCTGAGTGATATCGATACTGAGAACAGCAAACCGAAGGAATTCTTAGCACATAATGAATTCAATGTCAAGACAAGAAGAGGAGAAAAAAACAGGAGAAAAAAACAGGAGAGAGCTCCATCCCTCATGTACATACGGTAGCAATTTAGAGAGGTACCTTCCAGATCAGTATTAAAGCGTTGCGGACTGTTAGCGCGGCCAGAAAGATTTACACCGACGCTCACCGAGCCTATCAATTTACCCGAAGCTGTACCGCGGTGAGAACGCCCATAATGTTACCTCATCTTTTCCCTACAGATGGTCCTTTGCCTTCGCGCCTTGCTTTACTTCATTTCGCTCTGCCTCACAGCAGGCCGCTCGAATCACCATGGACGACCTCTTGAACCTCGAGCTGCTCTCGCTAGTCAACAAAGTTTCGTCCGAATTACGAAATCACGTCGGCGTCGAGGACAAGACCCTTGCCGAGTTCCTCATCGCTCAACGTCTAGAATGCAAGTCTTTCAACCAGTTCAAGGAGAAGCTCGCCGGCATTGGCGCCGACTTCCCGCCGAGTCTTGTCGAAAGCTTGGATCGCCTTGTGCTGGCCATGCACCCAAAGTTCAAGGACCAGAAGAACACCGCGCAAGAAGAAGTACCCCATCATCTGCGAACGTTCGAAGAAAACGAAAAGGTGTTTAGCGGTCTCGCGCTTCCCGACAAAGCCCCCACGCACGACGACGGAGCGGATGCTATTGATGATACACTCGCGCTGCTGGAAGGATTGGAAGGAAAGGCCAAAAAAGAAAAGGGCGCGAGGAAACGGAGCCGCAGCCCGCAGGATGATCGGAAGGAGTCCAGGCGCAGGAGGAGAGACCGATCGCGGTCACGGGAGCGACGCAAAAGAGACAAATATCGATCGAGATCACGATCGCAAGACCGGGGCGACGAGGACTGGCGCGACGGTCATCGCGATTCTCGCAAGGACCGACGAGGTCGCCGAAGATACGACGACGATGACGACCGATTCCACAGAGCGCCAGAGCCAGAGATTGACGATGCGCCCAAACTTTACAAGGTCTATGAGGGTCATGTCACAGGAATCAAGGATTTCGGCGCCTTTGTGAATCTCTCCCATGTGCGCGGCAATGTCGATGGTCTAGTACATGTCTCGCGATTAACTAGTGGCCAACGCGTCGGGCACCCTTCTGATCTGTTATCAAGAGGCCAGAAAGTCTGGGTCAAGGTTACGAGCATTGATGGCTCAAGAATAGGGCTTTCTATGAAGGATGTCGACCAGGAAACGGGCATGGATCTGGAGCCACAAGAACGTATGACTGGGGCTAACATGGAAGCCTTGGGAGGCAGCGGCCGGAATGGTTTCACGAATGATTCAGCCGCAATGCCTAGAGATTCCCTCGGACCGCCACGACGAAATAAAAAGCGAATGACATCCCCTGAAAGATGGGAGATTCGGCAACTGATTGCTTCGGGTGTCGCCAAAGCATCTGATTATCCCGACCTGGAAGAAGACTACAACTCGACTCTGCGCGGTGAAGGCGAACTGGAACTGGAAGAGGACGTCGACATCGAAGTGCGAGAAGAGGAGCCTCCCTTCCTCGCTGGTCAAACGAAACAATCCTTGGAACTGTCACCTATCCGTGTGGTCAAAGCCCCTGACGGCTCCATGAATAGAGCCGCCATGTCCGGCACGAACCTGGCCAAGGAGCGAAAGGAATTAAAACAACAAGAGGCCGACGCAGCCGCCAAGGAGGAAAGCAAGGAGAACCTATCATCACAGTGGCAAGATCCCATGGCTGATCCAGACAAGCGCAAGTTTGCCAGTGATCTGAGGAACGCCAGGAACAATGCCAAATCGGATGAAGTGCCTGAATGGAAACGAGCCGTCATTCCCAAGGGCCAGCCCCTAGGCAAGCGAACCAGCCTGAGTATCAAGGAACAGCGAGAGTCCTTGCCCGTCTTCGCCTTCCGAAGCCAGCTCATCAAAGCTGTCCACGAGAACCAGATCATGATTGTGGTTGGAGAGACTGGTTCCGGAAAGACCACTCAACTTACCCAATACTTGGCCGAAGCTGGTTTCGCCAACGATGGAATTATCGGATGCACGCAACCTCGTCGTGTCGCTGCCATGTCCGTCGCCAAACGTGTCGCCGAGGAAGTTGGGTGTAAGCTCGGAGAAGAAGTCGGCTACACGATCCGTTTCGAGGATTGCACTAGTCCCATGACCAAGATCAAGTACATGACCGATGGTATGCTTCAGCGTGAGATTCTCGTGGATCCAGATATGAAGCGATATTCGTGCATCATGCTTGATGAGGCCCACGAACGCACCATTTCAACGGATGTCCTTTTCGCCCTTCTCAAGAAAGCCCTTAAGCGTCGGCCTGATCTGAAAGTCATTGTCACCTCTGCGACCCTCGATGCCGACAAATTCTCCGCCTACTTCAACGAATGTCCCATCTTTACGATTCCTGGTCGAACATTCCCTGTTGAAATCCTTTACTCAAGAGAGCCCGAATCCGATTATCTTGACGCCGCGCTGGTTACCGTTATGCAAATCCATTTGACGGAACCCAAGGGTGACATTTTGCTTTTCCTTACAGGTCAAGAAGAGATTGACACATCGTGTGAGATCTTGTATGAGCGGATGAAGGCTCTTGGGCCTAATGTGCCGGAACTTCTTATTTTACCCGTCTACGCCAACTTGCCTACGGAGATGCAGAGTCGTATCTTTGACCCTGCGCCTCCAGGTACTCGAAAAGTTGTTATTGCCACCAATATTGCTGAGACCTCCATCACCATCGATGAGATTTATTATGTCGTGGACCCTGGCTTTGTCAAGCAGAACGCCTACGATCCCAAGCTGGGTATGGATTCATTGGTTGTCACGCCTATTTCCCAGGCGCAGGCGAACCAGAGAGCTGGAAGAGCCGGGAGAACAGGACCGGGAAAGTGTTTCCGTCTATACACCGAGGCGGCCTACCAGTCTGAAATGTTACCGACTACCATTCCTGAGATTCAGCGTCAGAACCTGTCGCATACGATCCTCATGCTCAAGGCCATGGGCATCAACGATCTGTTGCACTTTGACTTCATGGACCCGCCACCTATTAACACCATGCTTACGGCTTTGGAAGAGCTTTACGCCCTCAGTGCCTTGGACGACGAAGGTTTATTGACGCGTCTGGGTCGAAAGATGGCAGACTTCCCCATGGAGCCATCGTTATCCAAGGTTCTGATTGCAGCTATTTCTCTTGGCTGCTCTGACGAGATGCTGAGTATTGTTGCTATGCTCAATCTTCCTTCCGTCTTCTACCGACCCAAGGAAAAGTTGAACCAGGCCGACCAGAAAAAGGCCAAGTTCCATGATCCTCATGGTGACCATCTCACCTTCCTCAATGTCTACAACGCGTGGAAGCAGAGTGGCTATTCAAACCCTTGGTGTTTTGAGAACTTCATTCAAGCTCGGTCAATGCGACGAGCCAAGGATGTTCGTGAGCAGCTCGTTAAGATCATGCAACGTTACAAGCATCCTGTCATCTCGTGCGGTAGGAAGACGGAGATAGTTCGACAGGCGCTGTGCTCTGGTTTCTTCCGCCATGCTGCTCGAAAGGATCCCCAGGAGGGCTACAAGACGCTGATTGAAGGTACACCTGTGTACCTCCATCCCAGCTCTGCGCTGTTTGGAAAACAGGCAGAGTGGGTGATTTATCACGACCTTGTCTTGACAACCAAGGAGTACATGCACTGCACGACGAGCATCGAGCCCAAGTGGCTTGTTGAGGCCGCGCCGACCTTCTTCAAGGTTGCTCCCACCGATCGGTTGAGTAAGAGGAAGAAGGCGGAACGCATCCAACCGCTGCATAACAAGTTTGCTGGCGAGGATGATTGGAGATTGAGTGCCCAGAAGAGAGGCAGGAACGGAGGCGGTGGTGGTACATGGGGTTAATGGAAATGATGCTGTGTATGGGTTACTTACGGTGCATGGTGGTTATCAAGTGATGAAATGTTTCCTTGGCGTTTAGGAGTAGGAATTCGGGTACAAAGTAGGGAAGAGCGAATAAATCTGGAGAGCAAAATAGTCGAGGGTTTTATAATAGAGTTGTAAAGATTCACTCATAATGAGGACTCTGAAACGCGTTGACCTAATGGTTGTGAAGTCATAGCTATAGCGGTTCAGACTCTTCTACAATCCATGGAACTACGTGAATGCGAATGACATGACATTTGCTGGTCGACAATATCGCCTTAGTAGCAGGTATAGAAGATTATTAAATGTAGCTATGTTTGTTTCCTGGACTGATGAATTCCAGCTCGGTCCAATGTCTCTTTATCTATGCCATCTATTGACCATCTATCATCAATCATCAATACATGTATCATACATTGTACCACCTTGTCTCACATTCTGCCCTCGATTACTCGTCTAAACTCCTTGCCTATCCACGCTGTGAACAGACGGGCTCAAGCTCGCCGTGGGGTCGGGGAACCTCGATTCCGTCTTGGAATCATCAACCTCGACCACCACCGAAGTCACCGTGTCCATTTGAATCGCAGGCCCCCTGAGGGACTCTTGACTGGCTGTTCTGATCATCCCTCTGTGGCTTCTTGGATCAGAAGATCCCCCCCGCCCGCTCAGTCGCCACCAAGCACCCTTGGAGCCCGAGTCCTGGCTGCCCTGCCGTCCACCTTGGATGGAGATGACGTTTCCAAAACGTCGATTCGTCGGCGTTTTCATAAAAGCAAATGTGTTGAGGCCGAGATGCGAGGCGTCGACTTCGTATTGGGATGCGAATATGATTATGTTTCGCGTCGTGCCGAAGAGGAGACAGTCGAACGAGCCGTTGGAGGCAATCATGGCACCAGCGAAGCTGAAGTAGCCGACAGGGATGTCAGCGCCCGCCATGGTCGCTATACGTCCGGCTGCAACGGGTAGAGTGCAGAGGACGTAGATGATGGGGTAGATGAGGAAGGCTGGGTTGCGACTCAGTAGAAGCTGGGAAGCGTCGTCCTCGTAATCGACTTTGGCGGCGGATCGATCTTGGCGACGAATAGATAGGAAGATGGCGACGTAAAGAATAGAAGTGACTGCAAGCGCGATGAAGATGTAAAGATAGTGGGTGACAAGTCGGAGATTCTCGTACTCTTCGTTCATCCAGCACTGTTCCGCGTGTTAGTCCTGTCGACTGACAAACGAGACAGATGATATACTCACCCAATTCCCTGCCCTCACAAAGAAACCTCCATATTCAGCACCATTCCGAGTCCCGGCAATAGGAAGAATGGATACCGCATACACAAAGAACCAGATGGCAGCAATCGCCATGTAAAGAACAGCCTGTCGGATCTGTTGGTGCTTCACGACGACGAGGTAGGTGTGCACGGCAATGGCAGTGATGAACATGCTGGAGGCCAAGTCTCCCAGTGAGATGAAGAGGCCTTGCGCGAAACATGTCGAGGTGTCAGTCATGATGGCATCTCTGCGAAGCCACTCGGCGTTGAGGAAGAAGGCGACGCCCTGGTGCATGTCGGCCAGGAGGAGGTTGATGATCAGGACGAGGAACTGGTTGGGGTGTTTCTCGATGATTTGAACTTGTGCTTCAGCAGGCACAGTCCCTCTTCCATTGTTGTCGTTAGCGGCGCTGTCGTTGAAGACGCCGTCGATGCCGAGTGTGAAGTCGATGGCTCTCTGGTTCGGTTCTGACGGCTGGGCCTCACTGTTCCTGCGGTCCTTGATGTACAGATACCATGATGCTACTTTGAAGACGAGATAGCAGAAAAGAGTGGTTGAAGAGAGGAAGGAGATGAAGGCGAGTAGTGTAATGGCTGTGAGTCCGCTCTTGAGGCTCGACCCCAAGGGGTGGAGGGTTTGGCTGTCCGGCGCCAAATCTCCCCAGGCCATGATGAAGACGTCCGACTTCTAGTTGATGACTCTGAAAAGCCAAAGTATGCTGCCCTTTTTCTTGAGAAAAAGAAAACGCCCCAATACCCATTTATGGCATGCTGAGAGGTTGACAACAAGTCTTGGTAGTCGACGAGAACGACCCCCGTCCACCCAAACAAACTCGACGGCACCTCTACAGCAGCCCTACCCGTTCTTAAGGAGATACGACTCTTTGACCTTTTTCTCCAATCGCAACAATTGACAAGGGAACTTCTGGAAGGGATCCCTCGGGCTCCATCCAGGACGGGGCTAGCGCTCAAGTGCTCAGGGCAAGTTTGCAAGTATGCAACCCATCGCTCGGGCGAAGCGTGCGCTTGGGCGAGTTGGCGAGGTCACGTTGGGGGGGATGATTAGCATAATCACACCGAGACTAGGAAGGTGGTCGTAAGAGAAACTCAAGCGTCTCCTCCCATAGTGTTTCCGTAAGCTTACCCAAGCGAGACGGAGCAAAGCGTGTCGCACAGGGAGAGCAAACACATAAGAAGAGGTTACACGGCAATATCATCGAGCCAGGTACACTCGTACGGCGCTCCCGTGTACCACGGCCATGTTGGAACACAGACTGGGTTTCAAGCTGCCTGTAAGACGGACGTGGTTCGATGTGAGCTTCTCACCGGTGGTTTCTGCGCAACGTTGACCGCGTGGCCATGGCTTCTGATGCTGACAAAACCACCCATGGCGTTGATTGCAACTCGCGAATCTCGAGGCAGGTTCCCGCAAACTCGGTCAGACTTTTTAGGGCCTTTTTCAGGGACCAGGATTCCCTCGCAAGGCGGTGGATACCTTTTGGGAGATCCATGGGATCCATGGGACAGGAACTGATGCGATGCTTTTTGGTGGAAGATGATCTTCGCTGTTCCCCCAGGGGATTTGCAGTATGCTTGTTTGGACTGCATCTTGGGCTGCAGAGCGAACTTCCTCGAACACTTCCAATTCTCAAAAAGATGCTATCAATTATAAGCCAACACTGGAACATTGTAAAAAGACAAGTTGTGATCGACATGAATCCTTCGCCGTTGGGACCCTTTTAGCCTCTCCTCGCTCGAGTCATGGCCCTCGCCGATTCCCATGACACCAATCATGAATCCCGTCCTTTCCGGTGCCTGTCACACGCTCACTGATCACAAAACGAAACGACCTTTAGCGCCACAAACTACAACCCCGAACGCTTGCGACCGAGATTGGTGCGCAGTTGCCCGTGGGTTTTCATGCGCCTGCGCTAGGGAGGGGGGCTTGACACATGCCCGATCGCGTAATGTTTTGAACGGAAACCCGCTGAGGCTGAAACGGCCGCTGGGTTTTTGGCTGAGAGGGCCGTTGCTCAGGACGGAAGAAGGATAGCTTCCTGGGCCGTGGGACGGAACGATGCTACGTTTCAGCTGGGAGTGAGTAATTGGACTGTGGTGAGGTTTCGGTAGTTCCGCTGGTGGGAGCTTGGCAGGCTTGCTCGAGACATTTAATGCAGGGTGAAGCGCTGATTGGTCAAGTTACACACTCAAGGGAGGGCTTGGTCTTGGGAAGGGCGATTGGATGAGTTAGGTGAGACCACAGATGTCTGCTTCGCCAGGCATCCATTGTCTCTAAATCCACATGGCACCTGAGCTTATCCTTTCCGTCGGTAACTTCATACTCACGATATGGAGTGTGCTGTTTTCCGTACTTGATGGCTTGCTTAAGAAGCTACTTTATTGCTGTTTATGAGCCGAGGCATCGAGGAGCTTCTTTGTCTTCAGATAGTGAACTCGAAAAGAGCTTGGGAGACTTGCAAGCAGAAGCAATTACGACCGGTTGCCAATTAAAGACAGACATAATCGGGGCTAGATTTAGCAACCGATGATTCGCAGGGATCGTGCTGTTCATTGGCTGCTTAGTTGACGATCATGGTGGGAGACTGGGAGCTATCACCGCTGTCGTTGTGACCAACTCTCATTATAGTTTATGAACGAAGGCCTATCAAAACAAGGATCAAAGGCCGTGGTTCTCAATCGAGTCAGTATGCAAATTGGGTAAAACGTGACTTCATAACTCATCTCATCGTACCTTCGCCATGGTGTCACCAAGCAAAACAAGAGTTACCACGCAAGATGACATGACGTGAAACTCGTATACTATGCTTATTGCCCACTTAGTGATGGGCTTTTCAGGTTTGAGCGGAATGACGACGTAAATGGCGAATGACTTCCAAGAAGGAATGAGACATTCAGCGCGAGGGGACAGGTCCACGTTGGAGGCGCAGTCGACTTGCACTCTGCGGACTATTCTTGAACCGGCAAGGATCACTTGTGCACTTAACAAGACCTGATCGTGTCTCCAAAAGGCTCGACTCGATGTAAGAGGATATAATTACGCGGTAGAGAATGCCTTTAATTACTTAACTCTTTCATACGCCCAACATTAGGACGAATGGGAGAATCGCATTGAAGGAATAATGGAGAATTATATGCCGAAAGACGGCAACGTACTATGTAGGCATAAATGATCATTTGTGTAGTGGCAATAAATATTGGCACAGATAGATCATCCGAGAGCTTCGGTGGTTCCTACACCCTCAACCTATAGAAATGCAGTTGTCAATCACTCTGCATAGACTTTGGGCTTTGTCTCAACTCGCGGCAACCAGTGGAGGTATATAGACCATATCGACCAATGTGAGGCTTCGCAGTCAACAGCTAATGCAGGCAGTTCGGTTGCATGTCGGCGCGGCCGCCATATATATTAACGGAAATGACCCGAAAGACACTGAACCAAGTCGCAGTCGTTGTGGTTCCTCTTCCAAAACCTCGCCTCTTTTCCCGCATTACCCGATTTGTCAGCCCATTTCCCCCGTACCCCAGATGATCTCTCCACGATGGGCGAGAGTGCGACGACGACGCGGGGGGCAAGCGAGGCAACTCGGTGAGATCAGGCGGAGAATTGATCGGCGTCTAGTCTTGGACGTGTTTCCCCGAATACCCGAACGTGGACGCCAAGTTGGAGACGTCGGCTGTTGGACGGATCCGAAACTGGGCAGGCAGGCAGGGGACAGGTGAATTTTGCCGGTGTTAGTGGTGAGGGGTCATTATAAAGACTCGACGAGCTGCCTGACATGTTTGGCCATTTCTGCTTTGGTGGTGAAGCTGGCGCTGCTTTGACTAAGTGTTCACAATGAAGACTCTTCGAGATTTGTGTGTTGGGCTTCTATTTCTCGTGACATCAATCAGTGCAGTAGACCCTACCGTCGACCTTGGTTATAGCAAATACCAAGGGAAGAGACTAAACGATGGAACAACTCAATGGCTGGCTGTGCGATTTGCAGCGCCTCCCCTCGGAGACTTGAGGTTTAGTCCTCCTCAGGACCCTGTTCACAATGACACAATCCAAGACGCAAGTCAAGTAAGTACCGCAAAGGTCTACATAATAGTTTCGAAACGAAGAGGTCTAACCGCAAAGTAGTTTGGATTGTACTGCATTGGAACTGGGAGCGACGTCAGCGTGATCGACACAACTGAATCTGAAGACTGTCTGTACGTCAACGTCTTCGCACCAAGCAACGCCACAAAGACTTCGAAACTCCCTGTCTTTGTATTCATTCAAGGCGGAGGTTTCAACACGAACTCTAATGCACATGTGAACGGATCCGGACTCATTAAAGCGGGAGACTTGGGCCTGGTCGTTGTCACCATGAACTACCGCGTGGGTCCCTATGGCTTTCTCGAGGACGACGACAAGGTGACGCCGAATATCGGCCTCCACGACCAGCGCAAGGCTCTCAAGTGGGTGAAAAAGTACATTTCCCGGTTCGGAGGTGATCCAGGCCATGTCATGCTGGGCGGTGCATCTGCTGGCGCCGCGAGTGTTGCTCACCATCTCACTGCCTACGGAGGAAAGGATGAGGGCTTGTTCCATGCTGCTGCTGCAGAGTCGGTATCCTTTGCAAACATATTGACGGTCAAGGACTCGGTGTATTGGTACGACAACTTGGCCATCCGACTGGGCTGCACTGGCAAGAATGCGTTGGCCTGCCTCCGATCAAAGTCTGCGAAAGAGATCCAGGTGGCCAACTACAACATCCCGTACCCTGGAGCCTCGGCAGCACCCTTGTATATGTGGACGCCTGTCATTGATGGAGATTTGGTCCCTGATCTGACGTACAACCTCTTTACTCAAGGAAAGTTCATTCGCGTGCCGGCCATTATGGGAGACGACATGAATGGCGGCACAGTCTTCACACCCGAGAACACTTCGACCATTGCGGAGAGCGACGCCTTCCTCAAGAACCAGTTCTCGTCATTGACCTTGGGACAGTTGGGCACGATCAACGAGCTCTACCCGAACAAGAACGACACTTGCCCAAGCGCTGGCTGTTATTGGCGACAGGTTAGCGATGCATACGGACAGCTGCGATACATGTGTCCGGGTATCTACATTACCAACGCCTTCACTCGATACGGGAATCTCAAGTCATGGAACTACCTCTACAACGTCGAGGATCCCACACAGGTGGCCGAAGGCCTGGGAGTCCCCCACACGGTCGAGATCAACGCCATCTTCGGGCCGGGATACACGGGCGCGACGTCTCCGGCCACCTACGAAGAGGGCCAGCTGAACGCGCCCGTCACTCCCGTCGTCCAGGGATACTGGGCGAGTTTCATCCGGTCCTTTGACCCCAACAAGCACCGCCGCTCTGGTTCCGTCGAGTGGGAGACTTGGTCGGAGAAGCGCAAGCAGCGCATCGTGTTTGAAACGGGCGGCAAGACGGTGATGAAGAGTCTGGGTCGGGATTTGCAAAAGAAGTGCGCTTACTTTGCGTCTATTGGACCGAGTATCAAGCAATAAGTTAGTTTCAGTCCCTTTACTAATATTCTTTTTCTATAAATCTGTATTTCTAAAGAATCCAACAATTTTCTTCTGCCATGATCCAAAGCCTGAGAATGATAAGCCTAAAGACGTAGGCGACCAACCTCGTCAACTAAACATAACCACAACTAGTTTCCGTCAAAATCTGATAGGCATACCCTGTTTCATGCACTCGTCAAAGGCTTCCGCCCAAGTCTCTCTGGCTGCGATGATCAAGTCCAGACTCTCAAGATAGCGGATCGTGTTCTCATCCAGGTCAACAGGCAAATCAGAACGTCGGGCTGCGACCTTTGCCATGAGGGCAATCGCAATATCCATCCTGGAGGCGATGTAACTGGGCGGACTCTCGTCAAAAAAGGTCGGGTGCCGGGCGCGCATGCGTATCAGGGCATTGAGGAAGTCGAACATGTTGTCCCAAGGTTCGACCTCCGTGTCCATCATCACTCGGGTGATTTGGCTCTCGACCTGTTTGATGGTGACGTCCTCGTCATCGAGAAACCGCGTGAACGCCTCACCGCAGGTCATGATGAACATAGCTATACCTATGCGGAAGTTTTCTTCGCCGTGGGTCCGGATGAAGATGTCGACGAGCACGGGATCCCGAAGAGCCGCACGATCCTCCTCGGGCAGGTCGTGGGTGCGAAGTCCTGGAATCTCTCCGAGGAATTCCAGCATGGTATCTCGCGATGAATGGAGGAGGGGGTGATCGCGCCGTCGTCGACGCCTTCTCCTCTGATAGTCGGCCGTTTCGGAACCGGCACCGGTCATGGAGTCTTCAGAGTCTTCGGAGTCAGATTCATAGACGATCCCGTACTCTTCGGAGTCTTCAGAGTCTTCAGAGTCACATTCATAGACGATCTCGTACTCTTCGGAGTCAGACGTATCATCGCTAGGCATGTCATGCTGGGACGTTTCACCGTCATATAGACTACTCTCGGGCATTGCGTTCCGGAGCCTGTATGGAAGGCACCTTGCGTTGTCGGACATGTTGATTGCGGGTATTTATCTGCCAAAGACTGGTGGTGAGAAGTAGGCAAAAGGTGATGGAGCAGGAAGTGGTGAGCACATGCAACGAGGGCATATTATATGTCTTCAAACTATGCGTAGAACCTTGATTCAAAGATGACTAGGAGTTGATTTGGGGTCAGAACATGGACGTGTTCTGGAAGCGTTGTATTGGGTGGCAACGGAGAGTGTTTCTGAAATAACACGGAACATGGGATAGTCGGACATATAGATGAGAATACGGGTAGAGGAGCGTTGTATAGGGAGCTTGTTGTTCATCTCGCAAGGTTGGGGTTGCCGTTCAGCATGCACACTTGTCAAACTGAATGCTCTTTTTGAACATGATGAGTACTTGCCAACATCCCTTTGTTGGGACTGTGAGTGATTTCGAGATTAGCAGCAGTTGGTCGCTGAAGTAGAGTTCACTCATTGTTCAGCGTGACAAGCACTTGGCTCTTGATGGACAGTAGAGTCAATGCACCAGGTAGACCGAGCCAACAAAGGCTTGTGGCTTTATTCTTTGTAAGATCTAATGCAAGCGACGAGACTCGAAGGCGGTACGTAGTCACGGCGGGAATTTACAGTCAAGTTGGCAAGTCACGGAAGGAAGGGCCAGACGTCAACTGATATGGCCACATGAGGTATGGGTCGAGCATCGCGGCGCGTATCTTGCTTCGTGGGTTCAGGTTGAGGCGGAGGTGAGTTGGCTGCAATGTCTGCTGCAGGTCCTGAAGAGATCCGGAAGGGTTCCGTAGATTAAGTGCTTGCACATATAGACTGCATTGGCCAATATATCCATCACATCATCAATTGGGCCTGAGCCTGCGATTCATTGCTGTATCAAGACTCGAGGACAACGCCTTGTTGCAGCTCCATCGTGGGACCGTGACCAATGGCGCTCAGCTCGTTGGCGGCGCCTGTAACAAGATGGAGAAGAAGGGCGGCTAGGATTGGCGCCGGGAGAGGGTTTCATCCCATGTATCTGTACTGTCCACATGCTGTCGGTTGTCTGCAGGTACAGGAGATAAGAAGCACACCTCATGTCCGGGTCGCAAAGGCAGCAGGTGCCCATCCTTTGTTCGCAAACGATTTGGCCTGTGTCACGACTCCAGTTGCACACATGTGGTCTGGCGTCACGAGATATCCCGATAGAGAAGAACCACATGCAGCACAAAAACACCAAAACGGACGGGACTCTTATCGTGGATGCCTGGTGGGAATCGCAAAAGGTGGTGTCATCACCTTAGTGCGCTCCAACTACCGAGCCTGACGGCGCACACAAGGAACAGGATTGACGAGGAGAGTTGGAGGGTTGGAGGGAGAAAAAAAACAGGGTTGCTTGAAAGACTACTGCAGCTACTGCAATCTGACTGTCCGAAGAAACCCTGGAACAGCTGGATACGGAGCCCTCTCAGTGCCGGTTTAGGGCCGAGTTCTTCTTTTCAGCTTGGGTTGTCTTGGGTTAATAGCCCCCAAGTTAGGTAGGTATTGGCTGACATGTGGAGGGTGTCGTCATCGAGGCCATCGTCATCGCCACACCTGGATTTACCTAGATTTGTCTCGGGGACGACACCACTCGACCTGGATATCGAATGGATTGTGCAAGTTGTGTACATTGTAGGCTATGTGGTGCCTGTTCTGTGTAATACGGAGCATACAGAGTACATCCTCAGCTAACAGCATCGAATACCTTCCCCTCATACTTCCCCAGCCTCCTCCTTTTTGTAAACATCATGATCCGTCAACTCTGTGCTCCAGCCTCCCAAGGACCGACCGAATCCCTCAAAGAGGCCTGGGAGGGACTGCCGAGGAATGTTTTAGTGGACGACCCTCCTGTAAAATCCGACTCCTCCACCACAATAGCCTCCCGTGGTAGGCTCCCTCTTCTCCCCGAAACCTGCTGCCGCCCTCATTTTCAGTGGAGGCGGGGGCGCCTTTATAGAGGCCCCACCCGAAAATTCACCTACGGAGTACCTACCTGGGAACCTAGACCTGAACCTGAGCTTCCATGTTAGGTCTGGCCACATCGACATTCCGTCAATTCCTCCTCCACACACAAATCCGTTGCTTCCTTTCCCTTCCACCTTGCAACTTTCATCATCATCGCACTCTCATCTTGGTCCTCCGACCCTCGACCTCGCGTGCATCCTCTTAATAACTGCTTTTCACCCATCGCGCTCATTCTAGCTCTCGACTCCTAATACTGCTTGCACCGCTCCCCCGCTCTCAACCGGCGTCTCGCTCCGTTAGCTTCGCTCAGCTTCGTTTTGCCGTTTCCTAGCCGTCATCATGCCTCCTGCGCCGAACCCTAACCTCCCTCTCCAGGAGAGGCTCCTGACCCTCGCAAAGACTCTGCAATGTATGTAGAATATCGGCTCCTAAGAGATTGTTTCCGAGAAGCTTCGTACTGACACTGTCACAGTTGCTTGGTTCTCTGGGTATGTGGTGATCCTTATCGCAGGTTCCTCCTCCTTCGAGCGGGCCCGAGTTCCCTAGGGCCACACTCGAGAAGGTTCTTTGACGACCTCAACTTTGCGCGCATACCTCAGGAACAAACCCTGAAGCTTGCCCATATGTTACAATCTGGCAAAATCGAATGCGACAAGTTGCTGACCTGGCCTCGCTTCTAGGCACCTGACCCTCATCCTTGCCACCATCCGATACAGCTTCTCTTGGCTTCGCATGAATTACTACTCTGGCATCGCTCAATTCTGCTACCGCATCTCCTTCCTAGCCGCCGCTCTCACCTATGGCATCGTCGTCTACAAGACCCAGCGCGCCCGCGCAAAGACCAACACTCGAGCTCCCGGTGGTTATGTCGGCCTCCTTGCCGACGAGAATGTTCAGTACCTCAGTATGAATTCCTAGCCTGGATGCGATGCTCGCTTCCACTTTGCTAACATCACTCTCAGTCTTGGCTCTGGTCTGGCTCTTCTCACCCCAGTACCCTCTCGCTCTCCTCCCCTACTCCATCTACTCCATCTTCCATGTCGCTACCTACACTCGCGCGAACCTGATTCCCACCATCGTCCCTCCCAAGCCCACCGCCGAGGCCGATGGTGCTGCTTCACCCAACCGCAAGGCCGCCCCTCAGCACCCGATCGCAGAGAAGATTGGCACTTTTGTTAAGGAATATTACGATGCCTCTATGTCTGTCGTCGCTAGTCTCGAGATTTTCTTGTGGATTCGTATCTTCCTTGCTGCTATTTTCTTCCAGCGCAGATCCTGGATCCTCATTGTTCTGTACACTGCCTTCCTGCGTGCCCGTTTCGGCCAAAGCTCTCATGTCCAGAACTCTTTCGGTAACCTAAGCAGCCGCGTGGACGCCCTCGTCGGTTCTCAGGGTACCCCTCCTGTCGCTCGCCAGATCTGGGGCACTATCAAGGATACTTCCAAGCAGTTCCACGATGCGACCGACGTTGGCAAGTACCTCAATGGTGCTGCCCCTGCCAAGAAGACCTCGTAAGAAGCTGCGCGCTCTCGCACGATCGAGACAAGATATACAGTGCCGAGACGACTGCTATAGTGGGGTTCGAACGGGTATGATTTATGACAAGATATGGATCACGATGCGATGAGCCGGATCCAGGCTACCCTTTAGCCAAAAGTCACAGTGGGATATTTCCAGATCGGATGATCGAATAGTGGTTGAAGGGAGGACAAGAGAACGAGAGACTAGAGGGAAGAATGGGAAGATGGTCTGGCCTCTATCAGCCGCATTTGTCTATGGAACGAGGACGACTGGTCTTGTACGACCTGTTTCGACATGGACTGGATGCTAAGGAGACTCGTCTATTTGAATTTGGGGTCAGGTTTTGGTTGGGAACGGAAGATATGGGATACGCGACGCTGAATGTATTTTTCCCTGGTGTTGGGGTATTGCTGTATGACTCTGGGTTTAACCAGCCGTCAATGTTCTTTGTTTGTTCTATTGAGCTCCAGTATGCCCACCGTGTATTTACATTGCGTTGCCTTTGGGATATTGGTACCTAGGTACGTCTAGCACATGTACCAAGACTCATGCAAGCATAATTCTATAGCATGGTTGGTCAGATCTGGGCATCATCAGGGCGATAAAACTGATGACGTCGATGTCCCCTTAGATGCCATAGCTTTGTTAGGGCTGTTGATGATCCACTGGTGTTGATCATGGCCGAGCCGAGTTCTTGGTGGTGACGGCAATGTCGATGATGCTGTGGTGGGGCCGTTGCGCCATGACGTCGTGCAGTTACCGTACAGTTGCCGTACCTTACTGATGACCAAAGTACTTCGTACCGGCTGTGCCAACAAGAGCTGACCATGTTTCAAGCCGCGATAAACGCCTCTTCGCCATCACAACGTTTCTCTGTCTCATGTATTTCACATCGCCGGCCAAGCCGTTGCAAGGACCCGTGAGGACCCGATTTTGAAACGCCAAGCACAAGCAAGCCACCAACCTCCAGGTTCAACGGCTATGACTTCGCTTCTGAGACAAATTGTCGCTGGACCTCGGGCCCGTCATCCTGAGGCAGGATTGGATCTCTGCTATGTAACCGACTTTATCATTGCTACGTATGTCCCGACCCAGCTGAGAATCACAAGTGCAAGTCTCCAAATACTGACTTCTTTTCTCGCGCAGCTCTGGTCCGTCCCAGACATACCCCCAACTCGCATACCGAAACCCTCTCGACCAGCTTGTCAACTTCCTCGACTCGAAACATGGCCAGGACTGGGCGATCTGGGAGTTTCGCGCCGAAGGAACAGGATACCCCGACGATGCCGTGTATAATCGCATCAGACACTACCCGTGGCCTGATCACCACCCTCCTCCCTTTCGACTGATTCCCTTGATCATGGCGAGCATGCGCAATTGGCTGCATGGCGGAGAGCTTGAAGAAGCGCGTCCCCAATCGGCTGAGAAAAAGGCATCACCTGAAGAAAAGGCACTGCGAGAAGAAAAAAAGAAGAAGCGAGTGGTGGTGGTACACTGCAAAGCTGGCAAGGGACGAAGCGGAACGGCCAGCTGCAGTTACCTCATCGCCGAGGAGGGCTGGACGCCGGAAGACGCCCTAGCACGATTTACAGAGCGACGTATGCGACCCAAGTTTGGCGCTGGTCTAACCATTCCATCGCAACTTCGTTGGATTGGGTACGTCGATCGGTGGACGAAATCTGGCAAGAAATACGTTGAACGACCGGTCGAGGTTGTCGAAATCCACGTATGGGGGCTGCGCAGCGGCGTCAAGGTTGATGTCGAAGGGTTTGCTGATGAGGGGAAGAGGATAGAAGTTCTTCATACCTTCAAGAAGTCGGAACGACTTGTAGTAGATGCTACTCAGCCAGAAGAAGGCAACCTCAGCGATGTCATTTGGGAGATGGCCGGGTACAGCGTGAGCAAGGCAGCAGGCACGGCACCCGAGGAAGCAGATTTTGCAGACTCAACGAACCCCAACGACAAAGACTCCAAGACAGAGGCTCCGGAGGATGTTAATGGGCCAAAACGATCAAAGACAGTTGGGCGAGCAAAGTCAATCAAGAAGCGAGGCACGGATTTGCTGCATAAGGTGTCACCATCGTCCTCGACGCAGAAGCTCAATGACAAGAATAAGGCCAAGACAGTCGCCAACGGAAGTTCTGCTTCATCCAAAACAGACCTGAATGAGGATTCGGATCCCGAACCAGGCGGTATGGCCGTCATTCTGAAGCCGACGCAACCGATTCATATTTCCAACAGCGACGTCAACATTGCCGTGGAGCGGCGCAACAAGACACCAAAGAGCATGGGTCTCACCATGGTCACGGCAGTCGCACATGTGTGGTTCAACACGTACTTTGAGGGCCAGGGGCCGGAAAAGGATGGGAAGCCTGCGAACAGTGGCGTTTTTGGCATCGCCTGGGATGCCATGGACGGCATCAAGGGATCCAGTCGTAAGGGAACTCGTGCGTTTGATCGCATGGCCGTTGTTTGGAGAACTGCAGGCACCAGCGGTGAAGAGATTGAAGACCAGATTGAGCAAGGCCAGATCGTGGTCGAACCGGGCGAGAATGAACCTGTGCCGCAGACAACAGCAGCGAATTGGCAAGGCGGCGACAAAGAATATCCTGGTGGTCTGGAAAAGGATCTCGGGCTACGGGTGCAGAGTCCAGACAGTGCTGATGTGAGCAAAGCCAGCAGCATCAAGAGCTTTGACGGGGATGCGTCCAAGGGAAAGGATCCTGTTGATGCCGCGTCTCTCGACGGGGTCAAGTCGAGCGGCCCTCTGGGCGAGGAGTTGCAGCTGGGTGAGCGGGATGGCAAACAAGGCAAATAGAACGGCCATGGCATCCGAGTGAAACTCAAGCAGGCGCACGCCTGAGGGTGATACGCGTGGGTTGGATAAACACGGACATTGACGAATACTTGAAGACACAAGATGAAACCTCGTCAAACAATATTGCATATTTCACGATACACGGACTTGGCGCATGGGTAATATTTGATTCCTTGCATAATGAAAGATATTTCCAGTTATTGTGCCATGACAGGTCAACCATCGACTTTGTTTTGTTGAATGACGATTATGAGTGAACACGTCAACCAACACGACGCAAAAGGCTGACGCTCAATCATTCAAGTCATTCGATATGGCAGCACAGCACATATCCAACGTTACCAGTAAGACAGATCCGAGCCAATGCGCGACATGCCTATCGTTGAGCAGTTGCAACATCGAATGGGAGACGGACTTCTTGTAGAGTGGCTGCTCGAGTACAAGCTTAGGGAAGGGTTGAAGCCGCTGCGCGAGTTCCTGGGAAAGCCCTTTTGCCTAATGTGCCCGTTGCCGTGAATTCTATGACGAGGAGCCGTACCATGAGAAGCTGGGTTCGTTCATACAGATGGTAGCAATGGTGTTGGCGTGGAGGATGTTCGTACGTTGCCATCCCGGGGATGATTGCAGCAGCTTCGTATGTTGTGGACGACGATACTTTTATTAGGCTATCCTGCGACCTGGCCTTCTTAAGTCAGGAGTATTCAGTGACACTGAATAACTGAAGATGCTGGCATTAAAGAAAATCTGCTGAGCAGCAGTGAGGGAAGCTATGAGAACATAAGTAGATTGGGTATCGATAAACCAGACGTGATCAGTGAAGTCTTCTTGAAAGAGAAAACAGATCAATCGCATTAATGATGCCTCCCTCTTCTAAAATTCCGCTCACCCCTGTGATATGGTCCGCCTCGCCGGTGATCACCTCTATCCCTATTGCCGTGATATCCTCCCCTATACCCGTGCGGTCTATCATGCTGAGGCGGTGGTGGCACGGGTTCTTCAACCTCGACCTCGTACTCTTCAAACTCCTGCTTAAAGTATCCTGCGACCGTGTCCTGCTCTTGTCGGGCAGCGTCCGGGTCAAAGACGAAACGCATGGTTCCGTCCTGCCCTCTTGCTGTCCGTCGCCCCGACGCATCCCCAGGCCCAGAGTTAGTGGTTGCAGGTGAGACGTCCGGAGCTGGTGTGGAAGGCTGAGGTTCCTCGGCATCGCATTTGTTGCAGAAATAGAGGTATCGAGGCTCATATGCTTTCTCCAGATCGTTGTTAAGACGGATCTTGATGTCGATAATTTTGTTGAGGTCAAACTGTGTGCCTATCTTGGTCGACTTGGGATGCTGAGTGTAAAGATCCAGTATGTCGAGCATGGTCTCCATGACGGCTGAACGACGGTACTGGGGTCTATTCGCGGCAAACTCTTGGACTTTGTCGAGATGTTCCTCCCTCATCAAGGCTGTCAGTTCAACCACAGCCATAACCATAGAGAAGGTTGTCTGTTTAATCGGTATAAACGTCTTGTACATGTCGAGCGACATCTCGTAGGCAGTCGTAAAAAATTCTTTCCCGCCTTCTCTCCCCAAAATACCACGTACCACCTTCACCAGGAGCTTTTGCGGATAACGGGTTCGGAAGTCGAAGCCTATCGTCTCGAGGATGAGACGCTCGAGGCAAATGATGATCTTCCCGGGGGATTCAAACATCTGCTATGTTAGTCTGGAAGAAACCAAGTAGGGGACATGTAGGTAGCATGTTCACCTTATCGTCTGGGGCTGACAGTTTATCTGGGTTCTTAACATTGTACGCAGCCGCAAGAATCTCCTTAGACTTCTTGATTGTATCCTCGACCTTGCAAGCCACGAAAAGAGAGGCCAACGCAGCGTCCTGGTAGTTATACTCGGCATCTCTGAACGCCAGGCGAAACTTGTGGAAATATGTGCAAGCCGTATCGAAGGTCCGAACAGGTCTAGCAGGCGTCAGTGTTCCTTCGTGAAGAATACAGAGCGCTACAACTCACAATTGTAAATATTCGCGAACGTTCTCGATGAGCTGGATACCCTGCAGTCGGTAACTGTCCTGCCGTGCCGGGTCGCAACCGTTGTCTTTTAGAAGACGTCGAATCTGGAGTTCTGTGTTGTATCGGTTCGAGCTGGAGATGTAACCAGGATGAGGTCCGATCTTTGCGACGTCGCCATTAGCTTGCGTGCCCGAGTTGGTAGGCGCCATCTTGACCAGCGGCGGGGCGTTGGAGGCCAATGACGATTGGTAATGTCGCCTGCTCCGACAAGGCCCAAATATCAAGTCGCCTGCAGTGCTCGCTATCGAGTAACGTATTCTTCGATTCGAGTAGACACGAGGCCGGTCGAGGGGTGGATCGAGGAAGACGAGATGCGACGTGTTCGGGGGTAGGGAGCTCGAATGGAACGCGGAAAGGACCAGATTATAGATGAACGACGGGTGATATTTTGTTTTAAGCCGAGAATAGGGGGATATTTGCTGCAGCCGTCGAGGGGAATGATGTGAAAGTCGAGGATGAAGTTTTGACCAAAGTCGCAGGAAGCTTCCCATTCTTTGCCATGAGGTCGGTGGGCCAATCGTGGCGCGAGCATGAACCCCACATTTCATGATGAGGTACGTACCGAACGGGAAACGACATGAAAGACTGCCAACACGGCATGCAAATCTAAGCGACAAGCCCTAGACCATAAACTAATGCTTTGACAAATTCGTTACGAAGAGGCTCTCAGCTTTACTTGGCGGAACTTTATATTGCGATAAAAGCGAACATAGAAAGGCAGCTATGTCCCTCATCGAGATACTGAAGCAGAGATTATTATACATCAGATATTAGAGCGTGGGGTAGTACTACGTCCAGCGTAGGAATGAAGTACGTGAATAAGGTAGAGATACAAATATAAAGTACGTATACGAATTCTTAACTTTTAACAGCTAGCAATTCTTATCTTTATCCCTTCTGCGATAGATTAGGATATATACCTTGTTTCTATCAAACCAGCATAAGCTAACCCTATAGCTTCTAAGCCCAACCTACAGGCTTGACAGTTTCCCCCTTCAACTTTGACAAGATCTTCTGTCGGCTCTGAACATATCGCTACATACGATCGTCCATGTTCTCTTCAAGTCCTACCTCAATGATATTTGTGTTCAAGGGAATCCATCCCAAACGATCGAAACCTTTAGAGAGCTTCAACCTGCCCCTTGGAAGCTGTTCTTCACATAAGGTCATGATCTTCGGATGTCCTTAAACCTATAAAATGTGAAAGAAGATGCAAGCTCCTGGCCATTGAGATAAACCATTCTACATCACCAAGATATACATCATTAGAACCCCAAGTGTTCTCCAGTTCAAAGCGAGTCGACATCTCCGTTCGATGAATGACGTAAGTAAAGAGTGTCAGGAGTTATTGCGAAACAGACACAGCATGAAGCCTAGCTGATCCGGTTCAGCTATTTTGTTGAGAAATTGGAGAAAGAGGTGTGCATGGATGGAGCCAAATGTTGTATCTTCACTCAGTGCTATGACGTGGAACAGAATTCTCCCCTTGTTATCAGTCATCGCATAATGCGGGTAAGATCTCGCGGCTTTCATGGTTTCGTAACGTCAGCTAAAGCAAACAAACATGTCTAGTAAAATTGTATGTTCTTTTCTCTGAGACGTAGTAGCGATCGAGTACAGGGTGGTTCAAGCTATCACCTTGTAGGTACTCGTGGATAGCGAGGTGGGCAAATTCTGGAGCGTCCATTTTGTTGGATGTTCACATAAGGCTTTTGCACTATGAAGAACGTCCTGATGTTCAATGATTTCATCATCCAGAAGGGAGACTGAAACTTCTGAATTGGCGATTGCCTCAGATACCTCGGAAGTGCATACCTGATGCGAGGCAAACGCTGATAGTCAATAAAGTTTTAGGTATTATGTAGTAAAGATCAACTTCGACCTATCTTCTGCTGCAGTTTGCTGAGCTAGATGGTTTAGACTCTACTTGGGAGACCTTTGGACCTCCAACATCGGCTTTAACCACGATAAAAGCCGATTTTGAGGCCCAAAAGTATGGATCGGCTGGCGTTTGGGGTATAGTAATAATGGAAAGGACACTTGTCAATCAATCGCCTCAACGGTCGCCCCTTAACCCCCCTATTTGAGCTTCTTGGTGCATGTCTCGGCGAATAGCGGCGGTCTCGCTCCTTGTTTTATGCTTACTTTATTACGGACAATGTGTACTACAACGTGGGATTATAGCATACTGAACTATGAAGATCGTACAACTCGGACCGCTTGATCCCTCCTTGGTCCGATCGAGTATACGCGTTGTATTTGGTGCGATGAGAAAGTTCCGTGGCAATCTACTAGACGAGGTTTTACTACTGCGTGTTCTTGAATCAGGATCACAAGTAATTCCGGATATGAGATATGAGACCCTCTTACTCTTCTGCTGCCACCATTTCTTGATTATTACTTACATTTGGTGACCGCTCATTCAAGCCAGCCTGTGGTTGGTCATGTAAGTATGTGATGAGCCCCCGGGATCAAACAGTTGACGAAGGTGGCTTGGTGATATATTGGGGCATGCATATACTATTGGCGGGGACCGAGTCTGGAACAATGGCTCTTTGGTCTGGAACTCTCTATAACCCTTGGCCGCTAGAAGAGGCGGTGGATGTTTGCTCCAAGAATGTGATGGTGAGACACAACGTGGGGAGCTGAACTGACGCCAAGGCAAGTTAAGAGCGAGACGTTGTAGCAAGGTGGCAAGGTGGACAGACCGATGCGGGGAAGAGAATAGTCAATCGATAGTTGCTAGCATCTCAACTGCATCGGAACTCGGTCGTGGATAACTTAGGTCTCCCCAACTATCTTTGCTGGCTACGGGCGGGCTTATCTATGCTGGATGAAATTCGTCTATAAATGGAGCTTCCCATCATTCTCAATAATCATGACGCTCTGTATCAAGTCCAAATACAAATCTTTGCTTTTGGAAGTAAAGATCAGATCCTTTGTCAATAAACATTCCTGCCGTAACGAAAACCTTCCAACATGGCTGCTCCGAATCCTCCTGCTGTTCCCAGCAAAGCATGGGACCACCAGGTCGATGACCGCATCAACCATATCATCGAGAAGCTCGAGGAGAACCCAGAGTTCTCTGACAAGG
Organism: Rugonectria rugulosa; assembly: GCA_023509875.1. Classification (NCBI taxonomy): domain Eukaryota; kingdom Fungi; phylum Ascomycota; class Sordariomycetes; order Hypocreales; family Nectriaceae; genus Rugonectria; species Rugonectria rugulosa. The sequence continues at coordinate 12,964 of JALNIO010000640.1, read as the reverse complement.
AAGCACCTGGTCTGAAGGATCTTCTGTCTGATTTGGAGGATGACAACGTTGATGTTTCCAACGTCGATTTCCAGCGACGCCTTCTGAAGGTCTTCAAGGAGTCGTCAAGCGACGACACCTACTCCCAGGAGCTGAGCAAATACACACCCGAGGAGCAAAAACATATCGAAGACTTCCTTGAAGGTGCTGACGAGCCCCAGAGCCTTGACGAAAACTTTGTCCTTGGACCGAGTCTGGGCTGTCGCGAGGAACTCACTCTGCTGGGGCGGGCAGAATGCGTTTCCAAGATCACCCTGGCTGGCGTGGAAGACATCACTGCCGACGTCTCAAACCTGGTGTCCAACAGCATTTCGAGCATGGTTCATGACGGAAATCGCTTCTTGAACACTATGAGCCCTGGTGTGCAAAGCTCTGCTCAAGACGACTGGTTTTCCAAGGGTGTCGACAAGATGGCCGACTTCTTTGACGGTCACAAAGGCGATCAATGGATCAAGGTATGGATGAGCACTTCATTTCGATTGAGGATCATTCACTAAATATCTCGACTTAGGTATACAAGAACGCCAAGTTCCAGAACTGGGGGCTCAACATCAGGAACGATCCAAACTTCACTTGTGTTCCTAACTCGACTGCGGGCATCCAAACCATTGTCAAGTTTGCGAAAGCGCATGATATGAGTGTTCGTTGCTCTGGATATCGTGAGTGCCTCTTTTTTGCTTCATTCAGGGAGTCGCTGACACGGTGAACGAAGGACATTCTTGGTCGCCAATTTTCGGGAAAAATGGACAGGTCTTGATCTCAATGCTCGACCTCGCAACTGTCAACAAACTTCCCAACATTACTGCCCTGCCTCTTCCAGAGTCACCCCCTACGGAACTTGAAGAAATTACCATTGTTCCTGGGAAGCCACGAATCCAAGGTAATTCGCTCGTCCGCGTCGGTTGTGCGACGACGAATGAGAGACTGCGACGCTGGTGTGTCGACAACAACAAGGTGACTATCCCTCTCAACGTCATCATGGTTGAGATCACGCTGGGCGGGAGCAACGCGCCCATCTGTCATGGAGCAGGCCGTCGCCACCAGACACTGAGTGATCTTGTCCGGAAGATTGAGTACGTTGATGCCCACGGCAAGGTCCAAAGTGTTGAGAACCCGAAACATCTCCTCGCAGCAAGTGGATGTTTTGGTCTCATGGGCGTCGTGACACATATCACCCTCGAGTTCCCGCCTATGACCTATGCACAGCTCACTCCCAAGAAGATGCCCGTGATTCAGGCCATTCCCCCGCCGCCCGGTCTGCCTGAAAAGGATATCCCACCCGCGCTTCTCAAGCACTGGAAAAACTTGTCTGTTGATAAGAAGAAAGCATTCCAAGATGACTTTGAGCGGCGTGCTACCAGCGACTACTACGCAGAATGGTTCTGGTTCCCTTACAATGACAACGCCTGGGTCAACACATGGAACAACACCACGGACCCTAAAGGCGTCGAGCCCTTTCCCAGTAACACTAAGATTTGGGTCTCTTTCGGAGAAACCTTTCTCATGAATGTTCTACAGAGGGCTAGCCTTCTCAATTGGATCATCAAAGTCACAAACCAAGCGGAGGCTGCCGTCACCCTCATCTCCCAAGCTGCTATGAAATCACTCCCAGACGAACCTGTCAAGACGTATCTTCCAGATGCTTTACACTTCCAACGAGCAATCCAGAACGTCCGAGTTCGTGACATCGAGGTCGAGATGCCCCTTGTCCCCAAGAAAGGTGGTTCTGCTGGCGCAATTGACTTTGCTCCAGTCCAGCAGGCATGGTGGGATGCGATCCTTCTTGTCTACAAGAACAGCAAGACCTGCCCGATGCGTATGCCACTTGAGATGCGCATCATGGGCGGCAGCGAGGTGATCATGGCGCCGCAACGCGGCAATGCCCTGGGCACGTGCAGCATCGAGGTGCTCACCTTGGAGAGCCAGTCAAAGATTTGGCAGCCGTTTGCACAGTCAGTCCTGGACAAGTGGATGGCACTCAAAGACCCTTCGACAGGCCAGAGGCTGAAGATCCGGCCACATTGGGCGAAGGAGTGGTACAACTACTCAGTCGATGGCAAGCCGTGGATTGAGCGCCTCAAGTCAGTAGACTATAAGGAGGAGAGGCAGGAATTTCTCCAGACTCTCTCAGAGATTGGAAAAGGAGCCGGTTGGACTTTGCGAGATTTGAAGGACAGATTCTCGAACGATCTTTTTGATAAGTTCTTCTTTGATGAGTTAGCTGGAAATGGAATTGCCAAAAATGGAGCGAACGGAAAGAATGGAACAAACGGAAAAGGTCACTGAAATGTATCGAGATACTAAGCAACCCATGAATGACTTGTACGTGTTTAGCGGGTGTATAGCCCAAGGGCAAGTATTCAACACTGCTAAGGTTACTCTCAACATCTACACAAAGATTACATATAGTGGTACTCGATTAAATTACATTCAGATTGCGATCTCCTCTCACTGTCCATAATTTTTGCTCAGATCAGAAACATCAACGTCAAGTTCAAGTATCGTGCGATCCAAGAAACCTGCCGTCTGGATCCGAGCGGTGACTACGCGTTTTCCTGCATCCCCAATTATGGCAGAACTCTCGAGCTGGTTCGAGATTCGGTCAAAGTTGTACAAAAAGTCAAAGGCTCTCTGATTCATCCGAACGCCCCTCATCACGTCTCGAGAGAACGATGTATCATCATGCGTAGAGAGAGTCGTTCTCTTGATGTCTTGTAGCGACCAAACCGCGCACCAGACGAAAAGGGTCTCTTCCGTTTTGTCGGGCTGGATGACCTGCACGGTATTGGATTCCCACACGACACAGAATCTTGGAGCCGCGTGTTTGTAGAACATGACGAGGCCTCTGGAACTAAGACGGTTGAAGTTGATCATGGTTGGGCTGATCCTCTCGGGGAAAGAGTCCTCGATTATGTATGTTCCTGGACCGCAATCTGTGATTGGCTTGAGGTTGAGTGGAATGCCTTGGCTAATGGGATTTTTTGACAAGTCGTATTCATGTAGAATCGTTATTCGTTTGAGCTGAGATTGGCTCAAGTCAAAATGGACTGAATTTGGTAAAGTCAGTGGCAGGTAACGTTCATTGATGACAGAAGGCTCACATGTTTCCTGATCTCTCGAGGAGCTTGAAATCAGTCGTCCTCTCCCCGTCTTGTCTACGCAGCCTAGGATTCCCGGTAGAAATCTTCGAAACACATGGTCGTAAAGAGATATCGGTTTTAATAGAATGGCCGGCCTGGAAAGGAGGTCCGCCCCCATTGCACAGTCTAAAATGCCGATATAGTAGTCCTCTCCGTCGAGCGGTTTGAACCCCCGAAGTGGACAGATCAAGATCTCTGCACTTATCCCACCGTTGGCCAGATACAACTTGGACTGGCGATTGCTCAAGAGATCAACATTATTACCGGGCGCCCACTTTGGGTAAATCTGTCCAAACGTGAAGCAATTGGGACCGCTTGCTAGGATATTGACGCGCCGCTGCTGGCTGAATGCCAGGATGGATTGGTCGTCGGTTTTCTTTATTATCTCCTCTTGAAGGCGGGCGAACGCGTTTTCGCCCTCTCCGTAGAGAAGAGGCAAATTAACGCCGAATAGACCCAGTAAGCAGTATGCAATGTCCTCTTGTCGCGTCGTTTCACGCTCTGCAGCCCAAGACATCCGCTGCGCGACGCTGTATTGTGCCAGACCGTCATTGTAAACGGGTGACCACCATCTGGCCCCGCATGCCAGACAATGAGGAATAAAGTCGTTGCTGGCTATATGGTCTTCTTGTTGATAGGGATAAGAAGCGTGTCCATGTCTGAGAACAGTCTCTGGTATGCTCGTGATCCGTGATAGGTCGACCGACAAGGAGAATCGATCATTGATAAACTTCCAGTTCCAGTCATAGAACTTGACGTTGGTTGGAGCTATGAGTTCCTGAAGCGTCCAGCCCCTTGAAAACCACCTGGACTTATCCAATGGCGAGTCATGAAGGGCGTCCTCTAGGTAAACGTAGCAGACGTCGGACTGTTTATACCATTGAAACATTGAGTTGATGGATTCGCTCAACTCTGAGCTGCTGCTCTTATCGATGCAGCACGTGTCAATCCAGACGTACTCGTAACCATGTCGCTTTGCAATTCTACAGCAGCCCGACAATTTCGCAAAGCCACGTTTCTTGCGCCAGGTCCGGAAATGCCCATACTGTAAATCAGAAAAGAGCACTTCCCCTTCCCCCCAAGTGTGCGAGAGGATCGCGTATCTGGGAGTCTCAGGCCGGTCAGGTCCTTGGAAATATTTTAATTGAAAAGTGCTTGTATTTAAGAGGCGCATAGTTACGCGCAGTCGCGACTGTCGAATGCGGGTGTTGATGATCGAGAGGAAATGGTGATCCAAGATTGGGAGATTTGGCTCGGCGTACAATAAGCCAAGCCGGCGAGTTACGTAAGCATAGCCCATGCCTTATACCCTGGGCCTACTATATACCCTGGGCCTGCTACCTTCTTAGGTAGTCATAGCAGGAAAGCGACAGATGAGGTGTGATTGAGCGACATTTATGTTTGTTGGTGATCCAGGCTCTCGAATAATACAGATGCCGTCTGGACCATGACTGCTTGAAGATGTGGGCTATTTAAGATGATGGGGTATAGAGATTCAGGGGAGTAAAAGGAGACGAAGTGAAAGATGAGGAAGGTGATAGTCATGTAATGGTGACTGCAAATTCGAGTATAATGTATTTGCTCTCATAAATGGCCTGAAACTTGACCCGATGGGCATACTGACCTTACTCGCAAGCCAGCAATATCTCCATTGGCGGGCGTCGCACATAGATTATGGGGAGTGGTTTGTCATGCTTCAAAGCTACGCCATGAATGACAAATGACGATAAACCTTTTTTTTCTTTTCCTTTTCTTTATATTCTTAGTTATCCATATACCTTTAGCTAAAAAATCTGGCAGTGGGTAGCTCGTGTCAATGATACTTGATTCGGTCTTCCTTTTAGACCTACTTTGCTGTCATTTGACTCGCCCGACCCTCCGAGTAATCGAATGAACCTCGCAGGGCGTAAAGAGAAGCCTCAATATCTTAGGGTAGTCTCTTTAAGCTGGTTTTACTTGGTTGAGGGATGCCTTACGCGTCGTGCAGCCAGTTGGACGCTTTGCTCGCTATTGGCAGCTCACGACTATATAGATATCGAAATATTAGTACATTCAGGAATTCCTCGCAGCTATGCTATTATTCAATTGCAACATTGAGCTGCGCAAGAATTATCACAATAATGCTTTCGGCATTCTACGCCACCCAGCCAAGCACTCTAACCCCCCTCACCCTCCGTTCATTCAACGGCCTTCACTCTCCTTAATTTTTTCTCAGAAAACTTGCCGACCGACAGGTGGAAGTAGCGAGACTGAATTGAGTTAAATTTATTATGTAGTGTTTCTAATCAACCTCGGAGCTCACTTGGATCTTCAGGGTTGATCTTCTGGCTTGCTTGTTCTGCTAGTTGGTTGTTCAATTAATTGGCCGAATTGCAGATTGGCACACACGCGGCATAATTTATTGTACCTCTCGGTTACTTATTCACCGCCTCACCTAATCATTCCTTTCCATACCCACCAACAGCCCTTTTGGCACCTCACGAACTGCCGCGCGACGTTGAGTGGCACCTTTCTTACGACGACTCGGTTTTGCCTCCACGAGGGACTGCCCGAGATCGACCAGCTCGCTTGGGAAGACTCCAATTACAGTGACGTGATCTTGGACTTGAAGACCCGTTGAATTCGTAGGCAACGTCTAGATTTCTCGAGACTACGTGGTTTGCCATGGTGATTATGCTTCCTTCGAGCCACTTATGCAGCTCTACCTTTCCTGAAACCGAGCGTGTGGGCGGGGAGCATCATTGTGACATCTGAACACTTCAAAAGTACCATTCACCTGCATAGTAATACTGACGATCATTGATCTTTATGAATGTGCGCGGATATAATGTGTACAATGTATATATACATCCCAGTTGATGTATTGTGCAAATTTGCACGTTTAATCGGGTACAATAGGCTAGATTAAACGCTCGTTGTGAGGACCAATCAAGGGAAATGATGTGACAAGGGTGGGAGGCTAGGTCACACTTCAAACACTCTAGACATTGAGACAAGTTGAACTATTGACTGCAAGGGCAAACTTTGAACTGGACTCTGGCGCTGGAAGATTGCACGATACCCTTTGGGAAGCCAACGAGCCATGGCGTGACATCCGCTTTGTAGCCTCCGTACAGTGGATCAAGACGGGATGTGTCCATCTAAATGTGACATGATTTTAAATAGTTCAAACACGGACTGACCGAATATGTACGTTTGCAAGACTAACCCGCGTAGGGCAAGGATAGACAGCTCGTGGCTGGCTGAAAAGACGAATCTACAGTACCACGCCGAGACCGAAGTCGTTGGCTAAAGGTAGTCCGTGCAGAAAATGAGACCTATCATCCAACTAACTATGCAACTATGCAACCTGAGCCGTGTGGGGTGGCTAGTTTTGCAGATCGCTTTGCGTGATGGCGTAACAACGGCTCGTCCCGTATCGAGGAGAACCTGACGTAGAGCCTTGCCGATACAACGTTGCAGCAGTCGGCCACCACCGAGCACGTTCTGCATACGGCTTGTGTATTGCAAACAACTGAGGTCGTAAGAGCGATCGAGTATGTTTATGTCTGTATAATCTTGGTGAACCTAGGTACGGTTGAATAGTTCGGCGCTGTAGCCTTCTACACATAGTTACCTACAAACAGCTAGATGCTCTGTAGTCTATAATGTACTTTATCTCAATTGAAGCGGGGCATACTGCTGCAAGAATGAGAACTAGTAATTGGTGATAAGAAGGACCTGAGTGAGCGGTCGGTGATTAGCACCATCCTTGCTTTGGAGAGCGAAGGGCGGTTGGTTTGAAGAGAAATGGGGGCATTTGCAAGAGTAGGCCGCAATTCAAGATACACGAGACTTAGGTAACAATGAAGGGGTAGAGTGTTGTGAAAACTTGCTCAAGGGGTGATCGAACAGAGATCAACCATTACGAGATGAGTAAACAAGTACACGACAGGTCATTTTGCGATTTGTCACAATATGGGGCAAAGCCCATATTACTTTTCCTAGTAATGAGACTGCCGATTGCTTGCAATTTGACAGCTGAGGTGGACGATGCCAAGCGTCCTAAATTGTTTGTGATAGACGATGCCGGATCAGCCAAACCATTGGAACCGTTGGCAGCGTGATGAGCTGGACAGGTCTCTGGCAGTCAGGCCTAGAATATTCCAACCGGCTGTTGTTTACTCGGGAAATGCTGCATTGATGTGAATACATAGAGTATGCTTTTATCAATTTTTCTCTTCTCATTGCCAACGAGTTGTATAGAAGTGTCGGCTGCGTGAGTTAGGGATGACTCCCTCCCATCCGTGACAACTATTCTTTGTGGAGTTGACGAAACACTATCTCCATCACGATGAGGGCCAACAAGTTCTGGACATAAGCCACATCGTCATATCGGTTAACTGAGTTGCCGAGGGCATCTCCGGAACGTGACTGGGAACACTGACTGGTTCTTGGCAGCCAATATTCTCCATATTCTATCTATCTAATGTGGCCTCCTGGGTCTCACCTTCTTGACCTTGATCACCCATGCAATCTGCGGCGTGAGGGAGGTCGAAGCCAGTTCACAATGAGTCACAAATGAGATCATCGTGTGCAGGCGGTGAGCAGCAGCTTGTTGATCAAGGTAGTCACAGATGTGATGGTCAGGTCTCGATCTGGGAGAAGTGTCTGGGGGCAAATTGAAGCGCGAAGAGCTGCACCAGCGTGGAAAAACGAGACTCTGAAAGGGCGAGCATCTTACCTCATGAAGAAGCTATCCAAGGTGACTCAACGGAGGACCTTCAAGTATAAAACCCCGTTACACTCCTGTCCCAAAGTCCATTTTCATCTCCTCAATCAAGCATCTTTTCCAACCTTTACCACCGAAACTTTCAAGCTTTCAACGCTATCAATTCATTGAATCTTTTGCAGTATGGCTTCCAACAAGACCTCTGATCTCTTCTGGCTCCAGTATGGCGATGCTATCAGGAGCAAGGTCGGAGTTGGCAAAGGAGACAAGATCTTCTTCCTGGCAACCGAGGCCCAGAAAGGCCCCCCGGCCGGCACCAACATCCCCGATGCGTACACCGCTGCAGGCGTGTATAGCCTCGCCAACAACCTGTTGTCTACCAACAACGTCTACTATAGCCCTTCTGCTCTTCATGGATATGATCAGGCTATTGGTGTGTAAGTGTACCCGTTCTCGCCAAAGGATCGTGTTACAGGTGCTGACTTGGGAACTAAGTTATTTGAACTGGGTGGACTTGGTAAGAGACTAGTCTAATGTATGAAGAAAGTTCTCTAACTCAATTTAGGGAGGCAAAACCAGCCCTGCCCTGGACGCGGCCCTCCTGGATGCGATCAGGAACCAGAAGGCCTACGAGATATCTCTCAACACTGAGGAGGACAAGGCTTTCGCTCAGTGGAATAAAGAGAAGGACAGGGGCTTGACTGACAAGTCTTTCAAGGTCTGGCTCGAAAGCGGAAAGGCTCCCGCCTACAATGCGGCCAAGAATCGCGTCGACAGTATCTCCCAGACGATCACCAACATCCAGCTGCAGCAAGGTGGACCCATGTCTGTCGTGGTCAAAGAGGACAGAGACAGGCTCAGCATGGGCAGAAACCAAGAAACAGACTTTGAAGGGTACGTGGCTGGCCAGCCAAGAGCCCACCCTACGCTACTGTTCCAGACTAATACGTGACAGTTTCAACATGCACGCTGCAAGCGGTAGCCCCCTCAGCGCTGCACAGCTCATCCAAAAGGAGCTTTCAAACGAGACCATCCCGGAACCCCCATTTTACCGTGTTCCCTTGTACGAGGCCACTCGTTACAAGCCGTTCATCCAGGATGCCATGCAAGTCGCCACCAGCAGCGACTACAGTTCGCCACAGAGAATCGAAGTAGACATTGACACGGGAAAGAGCACCTCCGACTACAACTTTGGACAGACCAAGGGTGGTGCCAGTGTCGGGGCCTCTGTCGGCTGGTTCTCGTTCAGTGCCAGCGGCAGCCACTCCGAAGAGTCTTCCACTCTCCAGACTGGTTCAGAGTCTTCCCAAGTCAAAGTTGCTATCACCTACAACAGCATCGAGGCTATTACAATTACCACTGGACAATGGTATGCGGTGCCCCTTTTGCCAACGAAGAAAGATTGCGTTGCGTGATGGCTGACTCTTTCAAAGGAACGTCGACGTCAGCAAGTACAGGCTCCGCTCGGACGCGCCCAAGGAGGTCAAGACTCTCGCCAAGGTGAGCCAGATCATCGTCATCGCCGGCCTGGGCTACGAGATCACAGTTGGCGCCTCGACCGCCAGCACTCTCGATACCAAGCTGAAGGAGACGACGAGTGCCGGCGGCAGCATCAGCGTCTTTGGCATTCCCATAGGCCTTGGCGGCGGCGGCAGCTCGACCAAGGAGAAAGAAACCCACTCGGCCTCGTGGGACAAGGCCAGCAGGACATTCAAGGTTGTCCCGAACTTTGACAACAACACCGCCACCGTGGTTGGCGTTGTTGCTGAGCCGTTCAATATCACGCAGTAGCATGGCTATTCATCAATTGTGGACGAGGCATGACTAGGACCTTTTATGGTTAGTATAGTAATGTCGCATGAAGTAACGTGGCGACTTGGGTTGTTGAACAGAGGGTTTTGCTTCGTCCGACGATTTTTCCCCTGCTGGACCCTTGGGTTTCTCATCATTAATCATATGGACATATTGATTGTATTTTAACATTTTTTCCATCACAGTCACTAATCATCTCTCTCTATCCCTGAAAATTCTCTGCGCATTGCTAAAGAAATCGCCTTCTTGTAGTGCTATCTATAATACAGTGATCCAAGATGCCCACAATGAGAGTTGAACACCAGGGTCTGGAGGGGCCGCCGTGAGGGAAGATACCGGAGGGCATGCCCTCTGGGAATCCATGCAGATCACAGACTCGCGATTTCACGGTGCAGACTTAAACGTCATGTTAGGCTAGAATCGGACCAGAGAGGCAGCACAACAGGAGCCTCTGACCTGCTCCGTTGGTGCTTATTGATGGTATAGAGCTTCGGCACTGTTCGACATTGGCCATGAGAAGTCACTTTGCCAACGTGTGTCCCTTCCACATGGCCCAAGTTCTCATAATCAGGATGCCCGCTGGAAATATGTTGAAGGGTGGAATCTGTTGATGTATCATTCTGAGCGGGAGTAGATCTTTTGGATGGTAACGAGAAGCTCAAGGTGAAACTCAAGATTGAACATCATTTTGGAGCCGCCTACGGGTACCTACACATACATCCGGCCCACGTAATTTCATTGCTACTGCGGAAGGGGAAGGTCAAGAGTCGAAACGTCTTCATTTCCCAGAGGACAGGGAGGAAGGAATGAGGCAGCCGAGGCAGCAAACGACGTAGCTGTTCAGGGGCAGAATTGAACCCTAGAAACCCGATCTTCGAGCTCATGACGAATAGATAACTTCCTCGACTTGTTTCGCCCTCTTTGTGCTTTGCCTCACGATCCGAAAGATGATAAATTTAATAACGTATTTCGCGTAGTCAGCTAGATTGAAACTAACGCAAGTATCTACTACATGTATGCTCGTATCAGCCAGCCACATTATGTCGATCTAAGTCTCTTTCGTCACATAGCCCAATAAAGGTCGGATGATCTCTGCAGCGGTTTAAGACATGGCTAAATCTGGATCGTTCTTATCACATACGTGGCATCCAGGGGCGATTCAATTCGGCATCGTCAAGCGCGGTGAAGTCGTTGGAAAATGAGGGATACCCTTGCCCTTTCGGACCCAGGCTAACAGTCTGTCTTGACACTCCTTACAAATAGTAGTCGTCTCTTAAGACGGGGCAAACCCCCTTTGTGAAGCCTTTCTCACTAGACACGGGCTTTATACTAAGTGTTTGATGCAGTTTCCTTCACCAAAAGGCAGCACTCGCTCCCACCAGCTTTGTCATAGACCACGGAATTGAACAGCACTCAAAGGCTTGCTTGTTCACTTTGAACACATCATTTTCTCTTCCCACCTTGCTTTGTAAGGCTTTGGGACCCTCGCTTCACTTGCTTAACATAGCTGATATGTCCACCCCGATTGCAGCAGACGTGTCGAATGAGACCGCATCCTTGAGCACAGCAGGAGCTGTCATTTCCCCCTTGAGTGAAGAGCCGCACCTCTCAAGGTCAATGTCAGTACCGACAGCCACTGCAAAATCCTCCAAGCATTTGCAACGGTCGTTTGGGCCACTATTCAAGGCGTATGCATTCGCTCTACGGTCGAAAATCATGGGAGGTGCCGGCAACATGGCTGGCGACGACCAGGCATTCTTCACCTCCACATCGATGCAGAGAGGTGTGCCGATGAAGATGCACGATGCTTACGTCAATGCTCGAGTCTTTTCTCTTGCGGATTCCGTTCAAACTGAACACAGCCCGACCCTCAGTGAAGGTGGGCATTCTTTTGTCCAGTATTTGGAAAAGTAGGTCTATCTGTGAACCACAACGAATGTTTGTGCCAGGAACTAATCAATTTTATAGCTATCTTGATCACGTTGAAGACGTACGTAACCTGATACTGCTCTCCGTGTACCCGCTAATCATTCATCTTCATGTAATAGGCTAGTAGAACAGACGAAGAGAAATTGAGAAACGCAGAGGAAAAATATCGTGCAATCAAGCGCGAAGCCTCGCTCCAGTTTGAGCTGGCCGAGTTCAAGTGGAAGGAGGCTTTACAACGGGACCCTACCATGACCCTTGACAACTGGATCGACAAGTACGGGTACGACTACCTCGATGCTTGCGAGGAGAGAGCCTGGGCAAAGGAGAATTTGAAACGCGCCCAGCAGACAGGCTCTCGAGATGTCTTGAGACAAAAGGATCTCATGGAGTCCGCACTGAACGCTCGCAGCGAGTTACCTGGGTAAGCGATCCCCGATTGAGAGCTTGTGCAGTACCATTAATACGACAAAACAGGAGTAACATGCCATGCGCGATGCATGATGTCAGCATCAATGCGTTGGCGAACAAGGACTCTCCACCCAAAGACGTCGTGTATCGACCCTTGCATGTTCTCCCAGGCTTCACCTTCACGGGGGAAGACTGGGCAAACAAGGGCCTAAGTGAAGGAGACGACCCGAGCTCGATGCGGATCGATCTCCTGGAGGGATTCACCCGCACATGGAAAGACCTTGGGTTCCCACAACTTGACGGCATGGAGAAATCCTTTGGCAAGAAAGACATTGAGACGATTCGCAGCACGATTGGGGAGTGGAAGCTGATGCTGAGGTATACCGATATACATGCATTTGATGTCAACCGTGGCTTGTGGTAAGTTGCATCACCGTGAAACACTCTCGAGGCGCTGGATCTTTGACAATGGCTTCTAGGAACATCCCAGGCTTCCGCTCAATCCTGCCCGAGCTGGCGAGAACGGCGCCGGCAAACCTCAGAGAAAGAGTCTTTCAAACGACCCGTATTCTACTGGCCTACAACGCCGACCTGGTGCTTCGTCTCCCAGCCGATTTATTTACAAAATTGTTCCCAAGAAACAGAAATGTTGAATTGGTCGGCAACGAGAAGGAGCGCGCAACGAAGCCGAACACATCGGCTCTTGACGGCCTGGAGGACGAATTACTGAGCGAGCTCTTTCAGACGTTTCCCTTTGCAAAGGTTCACCCAGAGTCATGGGATGGTGAAAACGAGCTGCACGTGAGGGGGTCTTTGAATAATCTTTATCCTACTGTTTTGGGTGTTTTGGCAAGAAAGGTCTAGAGAAGAAAAGGCCTGAGTTTTTTACTGTGTGTTTTATATTATATTAAATCTTTCTCAACTC
>JALNIO010000065.1:0-30254 GCA_023509875.1 Rugonectria rugulosa | reverse complement strand
ATGTACGCAGTACATGTACGGAGAAATTGTAGGATGAGATAGGGAATAGATACCGTAACATGTACGAGTTACGAGTGCAATGTGACACCTTTGCAGCGCACGCACAGGCAATATGGATGCAAGCTGCCGGTAGACACAGCAAGGTAAGGTGTGCTCTGGCCTCAGGCTTGTGTGTGAGGGTGAGGGTGAGATGGACGGATAGCGGGAATGCGGGCGGGTTGATGGACTGAAGCAATGAATATCAGGTACTTAACCTGGGTAGAACTCGTATGTAGGGGGCATGGAGGATGCAGGCGGGCGGAAGTAGGATTGGATGCATTGGGGTGCGGTCAAGTCGATGGCAACGACCTGAACAATGGACTGAGATGTCTGTTGAGAATCGGACTTCAGACTGACCTGCTTTCTTTTCCTCCTTCTTGTCGCTTGTGATGGTGGAGGTTACCGTTGTTGTGATGTTTGCTGTTCGTATCTGCTTGGCCGCTGTGACGAATTATTCGTACTGTGCTGTGCTGTGTCGCCCTGGTGCTGCACTGTGCCTTGTGGTGTTGCACCGGCGCGGGTACGGAACTTGGTGCTGACGGGAACGAGCCAAGCGATGGCTGGTGATGGAAGATGACGATGCTGAGATGCGGGATGCGAAATGCAGGCAATTTGACCGAAATTGAACGGCTGGGTTGGTTTGATTTTTCATCCAGACCCTAGCTCTCGCTCGATGTGTGCCAGCAGGGGATATCAGAATGACGAATGGGAAGGAAAGGGGGTTGGAAGACACGGAACGGAGGGAGTATGCGCCGTCAGAGTAAAAAAAATATATAAGAACACGTCAGAAATGGAGGGGAGAAGCCATAGACTTATGAGCAAAGATGCGCGTGGGAATGTTGGAGGGAGGGAGAAAACGTGAGATATCAGGCCGTCAAGGCAAAAAGCAGGTAAGACTTTAGACTTGAAAGGGGATCAGATTTTCTGTACTACATTCTGTCCGCGAGATGCGTGATTCAGTCCTTGAATGGACCACACAAAATGCACCAATGACGGAAGGATAGGTTTGAAAATGCCTTGAATTGACTTTACTTCTATCTGATTCGACCGTTTTGCTTCCAGAGATTCGAGCCTGAGTCTCTGGGACCGGCGTTGGTTCTGGTGCTGGTGTCGTTTTTGCTGGTGCTCTTATTAGGCATTCATCTGCGATGGAGACCAACCTGGAAGTTCACGGCAGACGTGTCAATTGTCGTCTCAGCTCCCAGGGGAGTGCCAAACCTCTGAAGGGATGCCCTATCTTGGCTTAGTCCACCGTGGGCCATGTGGGCAGCGGGTGAAAGGTACATGCTTCCCCGAGCCAACGTCCACTCACCGGTAGGTACCTTTAAAAAGAATGAAGAAGAAGAAGAAGAAAAAAAGAAAAAAAAAGACCAAGCCTCAGAGCAAGCCCCAGCTAGAACCCAACCTCAAAGTGCCTGAACCTTGTGCCTAACGCTGGCTTGCACTACGTACTTGTACACTTGCGAACTCGGCTGTGGCACTCACCCACACCTCGCCTCAACTCACGTTTTCTGCCCTCGGGCCGTTGAGGCGGATTCGACAGTGCGAAGTTTCGATGGTTACACATGGTGGTTGAATTGACGCAAATGGCGACAGTGGTGGGACAGACTCGGTGCATTTTGGCTTTGGTCAATCCCTGACCTATTGGTCTTCCATGAGCTTCTTTTCTCACTTCCACGACACTTCACCCTATCTTCTCCCGCCGGCACAATAGACCTGTTTGCTAACGTAGGTACGGGGATCTTGATTGGCGTCTCACTCGCCCTGTCAAGCCTCCTCACCTGCGATTCGTCCGGGGCACGTTGTGCATGCTTCTCCTCTGCCTTAGTGCTTTGCTGGTTGAGTGTTGAGTGCAGGCCCGCAGGGAGTCCCAGGGGTTATGATGCAGACCGAGGGGGCTGTGTCCTCTTTGCTGGCTGGTGAGCCTTGGTCTTGACACATGTTTCTCCAGGGGTGATGAAGTTTCCAATTGCTGCTTGGGCTGCGGCGACCTGCATGCGGGCATGTTCAGAGCGGCAAGGCCTATTTTTTTGGGCCATTGAGTGAAGCGTCTCCGAGTCTGTCACGTCTGATTCAAGACCAAGGGTTCTTTCAACCGCAATGGCTTGGCTTCAAGCCATGCTTGCCTTGACGCAATGGGTGGATGTACAAGTAGACGCATGGCGGCAACACATTTGTTGAAAGCCTGCCCTCCATTACGGGGGATACTTGACCTATTGACGTACTGTGACGCACTGTAAAAGCCTTGTTCGGTGCCTCACCTGCACTGCGTCTGCGCTGCATTGTACCTTGCTTGACGTAAGCCAGCTCCCAGCTCAAAGGCTTGGATGCAATCCACCTTCAATGCTACTATAAAAGGTGCGGATTCTTTGACAGATCGCTTGCATTCTTTCAGTACTACGTCCTTGAAGCTTCTTGAGTCTGTTTGTCCTTTCTCGACTCTCTCTCTCTCTCCCTCTCTTTCTACTACACAGGACTTAGGCCTCGGGCTTGAAACCCGGGACTGAGGGGTCGTGGTGCTACGGACCAGCTTCTTCTCGCATGTCAGCCAAAGTCCCACACTTCCGTGATCGAAGGGTCAGGTCCCACGTCTAGGGACCTGTTTAAGCGCGTAGCAAACACAATGGAAGCTGGCATGAGTGGATGCGTGAAGTGGAGCGGCTCCGGGATCTCGAAAGACCAAGATAACTAGGCCCAAGCCTTTAGCTTTTCCCTTAGTTTTCAGACGATGAGCGGAGGGTCTACCGTAGGGGAGGGGAGGTCAGAGCACTCAAGGGTCCTGAAAGGTCTAAAATTTCCCCTACACGCTTTCGTACTGTAGCATCCTCCAAGGCTGGATGGAGCCGCCTGGTCCTTGGACAATCTTACATCCGTTGAGAGTGGCTGCTACCCATATGCAGTGCTACCATTGTTACGGATAGCATCCCGTCCAAAAAGGAGATTTTCTTAGATGCACCTTTCATCGTATGTATTCCATAGTCCATCTTATGTACTCAGACAAAGCGCGGTGTATGATATTGCAAGAGTACGGAGTACACAAGACCGTCTTCCGTGCCGTGCCCTCAGCTGGGCATCAACGGACTCCCGCCCTCCTTCTTCCATCTTCTTTTGTCAATTCATGGTCCTGTGGAGACTCAGTAAGCCTTGCTTTTTCCCGTACATTCAACAACTCTTGTTGCTGATGTGGCAGTCTCCAAAATGTCCCAGTGCCTCCGACCAGTCGGAGGAGTGAGAGCATGATTGAGCTTTGTACGAGTACATCGTACAGACATTGCAGAGCCCATGCGTATTCAACGACTCACAGTCAAACGGCATAGAGGCTGTCATAGTGCGGCTGTATTCGGCACTTTCCATCCCCCAAACACAAACGGGCAATGCATCGGTTTGTCGCGACGTCGTTCCTGGAACGCTCGTTCATTGGTCGTCGTTGAAGCTTTGCTCTAGTCGGGGCGGGGCCGAGCTTCTAATCGGGGCGCCATGATCGGGAACCGCAATGCTGAGGTCTCGGAGGCTAAGGCAGGCAGGTTGCTCCGTACAGGTTGCAGGAAGGCGCATCGGGACGCTGGAGGATCGTTTCCCCTTTTCCTTCAGCGTCCCATTCAGGCTTGGTCTTACTTCGTCACAATACCGTGCATCACCATGGCCAATTGCTAACTTCGTGGTGTGTGTGCAGACACTACTTAATCAACTGCTCTTTTCTTGCCTCCCTTCACGACTATTGGATTCTTCGCTTGCTGGCCGTGCATCTCCGAAACAGGAGGCGGGCGACGGGAGACGGGAGGAGATGGCCATGTCATCCCATCTTATTGCTACTTTTCTCGTTGCGGCAACGGCGCTTGAACATGCAACAAATCGGTTAATACTGCATATCCAACGCAGCTCTTCCTCAGTGTCTCTATCCCCCTTATCTGAGCGAGACGGCTCTCGACATGTGAGAAATCTGATATCATAATCACAGCATCGTACGCATCCAACACATCAGCCGGCATGAGTTGCTCCATCAAAGCGTGACCAGTACCACCCACCATCTTCAACTTCCACAGACGCTTTCAGTTTCATAATTGCTTGACCCATGAGCGTTCGTCTCACATCTACAATCCAACTTTTCAATCTATTGCTTGACAATATTCATGCTCTTACCATTGGCTTGGGTGTGATCATGGAGCCTGAGGTGCATACGCAGCAATTATTACATACATGTACCTCACGTTCGAGCTGCTTTCTGTCGCAGTAGCTGATACTCATACTGATTCTGATACTCAACTCTACAACCTCCACCAGTTAAAAATCCGATGCGGAAACCAACATTGTGTCCGATTTCCATCAGCTTTGATTCCGTACAACTTCACCACTGTCGTGTCAATTGTCGTCTCAGCTCCTAGGCTCCCTGCATGATGACCTTGTCTGCTCGGAGCTCGATGAGATCCTCCTTCACATTGCTGCAGGTTGGGTCAAGGTTGTCACGCAATACGAGAAATTGTTCCACTCCAACAGGAGCAACTGCTGCATTCGCATTCATCGGTAAAAACCGGTGGGCTGTTGCCCAAACGCTGCCCAATTGCCTACGAATACTTGTTCAGGTTTCCAGCAGAATGCCTTGCAATGCCAGGATGCCGACAGCACCGAACTTGCGGCCTCGCAAGGTCTATCCCGTCAAGGGTGGCAAACCATCCAGTGGGCATTTTGCCGTCTGCATCCAATATCACCTCCACAACAACTTGCATATTGGATAGGGGTCTATCTGCGTAATCTGGGGGTTATCCTTCCCCCCGCCCCTGACTCATTCTATACTCGTTTGGCACACTTCTTTCCTTGTCGATACTTTATGTTGGCCATACCTGTGCAGTCATCACACCCTGGAAGGTGAGTATCCCCCTGGACCCCGCAGTGATACGGGACTTTGATCGAGTCCTTCAGCCGCAGCTCAACAACTTGTTGGTTGCCACCCGGCGTACGTGTTCGTTCGTATCCTTCAAGTCTAAAAACAGCCTCATGAATAGCCTTTCTTGATCTACAAGTATTCCAGAGGCAGTTTCTCTCGTAAAGACAGCCTCGCGACCCATCTTAGGCCACGTCAACAGCCAATTTTGTCTTGTGTTCTTGCAGATGCTCTGCAGGTATGCAGACGAATGTCACCCCAATCATGAAGCCCCACGATGCAAGTCCAGCGAGGCTCTAGTCATACATGAGAACACTCCGTGCATGTAGCTTTAATTAACCAAGAAAAGGCAATATCTTGTACACATTACAAAGTACATACATACTACGTCGTAAACGACGTCTGGTCCAAGTACTATGCGAGTGTGCTCGCTTCGCTAGATCTGCACTCGCGTACCTTGCTGGGTCGCGTGTCAGTCGACTTCGTACCTGCAGGAGCCGAGCGTTGCAGATGTTGGAGGGCAACCCAACACTAAAGGATGCAAGAAAAAGGGACAATCCCAAAATGTGACCATGTGCTTGGCTTCAAAGAAACCTCTTCTTGCGGATGAGAAACATGTCATCTTTCCATATATCAGGTCGTCTGTTCATGAGTAGCTACTTCTTGGAAGCTGCCTGAAGTTTGAAACGCAATTGAGATGGAGAGATCGGCTTGGCTTTCGAGAAACCCTTGCCTTTGCGATCCACGGGACTCGCCGGATCATCACCCACTAACAGCCTGTCACGGACTTTTTGAGCTTGGGAGGTGATCGAGCGGAGATTAAAGAGTAGTTGCTCCTGCGCAAGACGTACGTTGTATGCCAATTCGCATCCATACATGAGGCCACTTCTGAAGTAGGCATCTACGTCCGTATTTCCAGGAACTTGGCTGTGAAGTCGCATTGGTCAGGTAATTACTTGAGTTCATCCCAATGATGATTTCCTACACTCGCGGCAGAATTTAAGACATGTTATATATAGGGTATCTAAATTCTTTTGCATGTAAAGCGCGACATGTAATTAGGTACTTCGCAATAAGTCATAGTACCTAGGTGGCTAGGTAGATGAGGAGGGGCAAGTAGGCTCTACGATTTGCGCTTTGCATCTCCATACATGCAGTAATGGCTGATATCTATTGTACACGTAGGTAGCGATAGATTGCTTCTATTACCGAAGTAAGTATATCTCAAGTTTTCCTCAAACGAGAGCTACGAGCAGTTCATCAGGCGCCAAGGTGCAGGCTCCTTACTTCAGAGGTTTACTGAGAGGGTGCATCGACGTACAATACTCGTGTATGTGGTCAGCCGTGAGTTTGGATGAGCAAACCATGCACAAGCCAAAGAGGGCATTGCAACTATTCTCGCCCCAGTGCAATTGCTTACTACAGCAATTGAATGAGAGAAGTTGACTGGGCTAAGCAGCGTGCAATTCTTCATAGGCCTACTGGACAACATGACCTACCTACGCTCTTATCCAGCGCATAGGTAGGTGCGTTAGATATGTATTTTCAAGGTCTGGACGGAGCATCTGACCATTCATCGGCAGGTCAACCCGTCGAAAGCACATGTTTTTCCCCGGAGAGCTTCCGTTGAGAGACAAAGTTGGAAGAATATTTGGTCCAGATTGCGTCAGTTCATGTGTCCAAGTGTGGCGCCGACTATTGAGAAAAGACGGCATGCGTGGCCTCTGTGGCGCTGCCAGCAAACCAGGGAAGACAAGGGACAGGACTGACAAGCGAGCCAGTCGCAGCGCGGAGGAGGAGTGCATGTTGTAGTTATGTAGTACAGCCTGTTAGTTGGTGACGGGGACGATGCTTTCGGCACAGGGGAGATGGATGAGATGAGAATGAGATGGGAATGAGATGAGCGAACTGCAGATCAGATACTGGTTGATTCTCGAATATGGTTGTTCGTCCCGTATACCTTGTTGGTCTTATGTACCTATCACCACTAGCCTTCCCAACGTTCATCAATGGAGCTACCAATTTCATCCCCTCCTCAAACAGCAATTGGCAGTACTTTGTACATATCACATGCGACATCTCGTGATCTAGACCGACCCCTTTTTTGCCTTGCGGGCCTCCAGTTCATGCTAACGCCAGCCAGGCAAGAGGCCAGGAAGTAATTAATTGCTCTTGTTGGGAGGAAGGGGACCTGTCAACGACTAAACATAATTACTCCGTAGCCGCAGAAACAGCTCCGTTTGCTCCGGGATGTTGACAGCTCCAACACTTACGTTAGGTCCAGTATTTATGCGGGCTGCGGGCTACCGTGGATTCTAGAAAGTTTGGTTAAAGAATCAACACGGCCATTGAGACACAGTTGCTTGTTCCCTGAGTTACTTGAGACAGGTGTCCTCATGGTTGTAATGACCCCTACAAATTTACCAACACCCGGCCCGAGGCAATTGATCGGTGTGGTAAGAGTACCTAATTACCTACAACAGGCAGGCAGCGCTGGCTGTGAATAGAGGAAGGTACGGGTACAGGACCGTCGGTAAGCGGCTCCATTTGAAGCAACTGGCCACACCACCCAGGATCGCCATTGCCCCCTGTAGGCAAAAAAAAGACGGTCGGGACGGAGCTGTGGCTAGAACTCCGTGGGGACTCTGGAGGTCTGGAGAAACTTCCACCTCACCCTCTTCAAACCTTCGACTTTACGTTCTTCTTCCCTCTATCTTCATCCAACTCCTGGTCTCTGCCACTGCTCTGGTTGTCCCTCCTGGTTACTGGTCATCGCCTTCTGCTGGTTTCTTGCACAATGCTCTAGAGACCACAGATCTGCAACACCTGGTCATTGTCGTCTGCATTCGTATCGAGCTCCAACATCTGCCCCGAGGCCGCATCACGTCTACCATCACCTCTCTAGCTACAAGCTTCACTGCTCCGAGTAGCTTCTAGGTTAAGTATGTTCTTTTAATCACTTATGCCACCTAGATCCATCAAGATCTTATTCGCATCTTTACATTCTCCAGCTTCCAAGCCCAAGGACTATACTAACAAGCTCCCACCATAGTCCGTATCATCTCCTCACTCCAATAATTACTATTCTTCCTATCCCACCATTGCCGTATCCGAGAAAGCTACACAACATGGCTACCGAAACTCCTGTCGATTCCAACAACCTTGGCGAGCTCTCTGCAGCTCAACAGCTCCTCCAGAAGCATGCCGAGTCTCCCCATACCGTCACTGTTGAAGATGCCCCCGATGAGGATCTCCCCCCCAAGCCTTCCAACGATGCTTCTGGTTCCTGGGCCGCCCCCATCAGCACCAAGGCTGCCGGCAAGCAGCCCCAAGGCCCCAAGTCCGCCCTCGATACTCAATCGCACGAATTGTTCCCTGAGCTCGGTGCCCCCAAGGGCAAGAGTGTCAACGTTGCACCCATCTGGGGAGCCAAGAATAATGCTAACGGCAAATCCAACGGTGCTGCATCCAATGGTGCCTCGCGATCTTCCACCCCTGCGTCTGGGGTTGCGACTCCGCAAGGCTCCAAGCAGCCTGAAATGAAGATTCCTGGCCGCAATGTCGAGTCGGTTACTCTTGAGCCCCAGTTCATCATGCCTCGAACTCAGCTCAGGAGGCCCATCCCTGACATCATCAAGGATATAAACCGAAAATCTCGTGCTACCATCACCATGGCCACCTCTTCCAATGGCCGTCTGAGGTTTGATGCTACCGGCTCTCAAGATGTTGCTCAACAGGCACTCAAGGACTTGGTCTCTCAAATTGGCACTAGGGTGGGTTAACAAAGCTCCTCATTACACGCATAGTAAACTAATCGAGTTCTAGCAAACTGTTACGGTCCCGATCCCCCAGTCTACCCGAGCTCATATCATTGGTAAAGGTGGTTCCATGATCAAGGCTCTTCAAGAGAAGACAGGCGCCAGAATTCAACTCCCCAAGGTCGATGAGTCCCAGCCCATTGATGATGACGACGATGCCACCATTGATGTCATTGTCGAAGGAAACGCCCTGTCAGCGGCCTCTGCCCGCAACGAGATCCTCAAGATTGCTGGCGAGCGTTCGGCTAATGTCCAGACTAAGGTTCGAGGCATTCCCGCCGCGTTCTATCCTTTCATTGCTGGTCCTGGGAACTCTCTTGCCAGTGCTCTGGAAGAGCAAAACGGAATCCAAATCCGCGTTCCTCCTCATCAGGCTTACACATCAGCCCCGGCCCCCGCCGCCACTGTTCCCGGGCAACGACCTGTCTTTGCTGCTGCCGGCCATGACGAGAACCATATTCAGCTGGCTGGAGATCGTGCCGCTGTCCAGAAGGTTCGCGCTGAGATTGAACGCCAAGTCGCCGAGCTTCAACGACAGCTTGAGTCTGAGCAGCTCTCCATCCAGCGCGGTCGACACCAGTTCATCGTTGGTGATCGTGGTATTTCGACCGAGCAGTTCTTTTCCGATACTGGATGTACCATCATCCTACCCACCGACGAGGATGATGATACTGTGACCGTCATCGGACCTGCTGATCAGGTCCAAGCTGGTCTGGAAAAGGCCATGGATCTCGCCATGGGCATGCAGATGTCTAATCTTGATATCGCCCGCTTCCACCGTAACGCTCCCTCCGGCGCCGCCATCCACGCTGGCAACGTCACCCGTTACCTTCGGGAACGCAAGGAGATTGAGCGCCTCGAGCAGCTTTACAACACCCATATCAACACTCCCTTTTCTGAGGGAGGCGCATTGCCTTGGGAGTTCTACTCTCGTGAGGGAAAGAATGCTATTCGTGCACAGTCCGAGATCACTGGGCTGATCAACGCCCAGCCACCATCTCGTATGGCCACTATCCCCATTGACCCCTTCTTCCATCAGCACATTCGAAGCGATGTCACTTCCCGGGTCAAGAAGGATTATGGTGTTCAAATTGTTGTTCCCGAGGCATCCGAGACGGGTCTACCAGTCCTTCTGGTCTTCGAGGGACCCGATCCGGCTGACGGCCCCTACCAGCTGCCTCGTACCAAGCCCACCGATGCTGAGGTCCGGGCCTTCCAGCAGGGTCTCCAGGATGCCCAGAAGCATATCCTTGACCTCATCAACAAGCAGGAGGAAATCACCACTGCCACCTTGGATGTTCCTCCCAAGTTCCATGAGAGACTCCGACGATTCATCAAGAAGGAGCAGGAGAGCCGCTCTAAGGATCAGATCCCTATCAGAGTCACCAAGGTCGGAACCACCATCACTCTTCGAGGTCCTGCCTCGGCTGTTCAGTCTCTCCACGCCAAGGCCGCTGCCTTTATTGAGCAGGAGAAGGAGGACGAAAAGGAGCGTGGCTTTACATTGACTTTTGATTTCCCGCAGAAATATGCCAACCATCTCATTGGCAAAGGTGGTAGCAACATTCGTGAGCTGCGCGATCGTTTTGACGTGGAAATCCAGGTCGGTGACGGCAAGGTTGAGCTGAAGGGACCTAAAGCCAAGGCCGAGCACGCCCGCTCTCACATCCAGAGCTTGGCTCGAACTCTGGCGGATGAGACGACCCATGTGCTGAAGATTGATCCCAGATACCACCGCGAGCTTATCGGATCTCAAGGCAGTCAGATCAACCGTCTGCAGACCCGCTACAAGGTGCTAATCTTCTTCCCTCGATCTGCCAAGAACGTGGCAGATGATCAGTCCAACGCGGATGCTGCCAGTGAAGCCGGCAAAGGTCGTCGACAGCAACCGGCTGACGAGGTCATCATTCGAGGGCCTAAGAAGGGAGCGGATGAGGCCCGTGATGAACTCTACTCGCTCTACAAGTACTTGGAGGAGCATTCTGCGACCGACACCGTCTCAGTTCAACAGAAGCAAGTCGGATCTCTCATCGGCCAGGGTGGTGCTGCCCTTGATGATCTCAGACAGGCGACCGGCTGCAAGATTGATGTCCCTGCCGACCGTGACACTCCTATTGTGGAGATTCAGCTAAAGGGAACTGCTTCTCAGGTTGCCAAGGCAAAGAAGATCCTTGAGGAGAAGCGATCTGTCTTTGACGATACCGTGCTTCGAACTTTGGATGTTGAAAAGAAATACCACAAGGCTCTCATTGGAGCCAGCGGTGAGTGATTGCATTCCTTGTCTCAAATATGCACAGCTTTAGATGCTAACTCTTTACAGGTGCCAACCTGCGCGACATTGTCGTCAAGGCTGGTGGCTCCGACGATCGTCGCGAGCTCGCCCGCACAATCCAATTCCCCAAGCAGGAAGCTGACGGCAACACAATCAAGATTGAAGGTCGCAGCGATGTGGTTCAGAAGATCATCGACCGGATCCAGGAGATTGTTGCTGAGCGTGAAAGCCAGATCACAGAGGTTGTGGATGTGCCAATTGACAACCATCGCTCCCTGATCGGGCGCGGTGGTGATGTCAAGCGCCAACTGGAGGCCAAGTTCTCCGTGGCCATTGACGTTCCTCGCCAGGGCGATGGCCAGACGGGTGTCAAGCTGACTGGTCGACCTGAGAATGTGGCTGAGGCCAAGGAGCATATCCTTTCCTTGATTCAGCAGCAGAAGGGTGAAACCATCCAGGTTCCTCGCAACCTTCATCATTCCATCTCCAATGCTGGTCAGTTCTTCCGCCAGCTTCGCAACAACCATCAAGTCACGGTCGATCACGCTGGTCAGCCTCTTCCCCCCAAGCCGGACACTTCTTCACGCTCCAATGTGGGCTCCTTGCCACTGATCACGGACGATGAGGAGTCCACGGCGGATGCTCACTCGTGGAAGGTTGTGCAGGTCTCGTCGGGTGAGGAGGGTGAGATCCCTTGGGTCCTGAAGGGCACTTCGGAGAATGTCGCCAAGGCTAAGGAGGCTATTGCCAAGGCTCTCGAGCAGGCCAAGAAGAACGACGCGACTGGCTATCTCGTTCTGCCTGACCCCAGAACCTATCGTCATGTCATTGGGCCTGGCGGGTCCAAGGTCAATGCAATCCGCAAGCAGAGCAACTGCAAGATTCAGGTGCCCAGGGATCAGGCCAAGGATGAGGCTATCGAGATTATTGGAACACAGGATGGTGTTGAGCTAGCCAAGGATCTTATCCTTGAAGCTGTGCGAGAGGGAGTGAACAAATCCCGAGAGTAAAAATTGCTGGGTGGCGTACATGAATACGTGGGGAATAAGCAGTTTTACTTAATGATTGGGTACAGCAAGCAAAGCACCTAATAGGAGACTACGATCTCTACGGAGTACACTGCAAGGGGAAAAGATAGCATTTGGCGTCACATATGGGTTCTTTTTGTGATGGAGATGCGGCTCGCCAGTTTCGAGACAAATACTTAGCCGTTGTAATCAAAGATACCCAAGTATAATGATGATGAAAATATGGACGAGGCTGAAGGTGTTTTACATGTATCTTAGATGATATCTGAACGTCATGTCGAGATGTACAGCGCTTCTAATTTCGGTCATCCCTCTTATGGGACGTGATTTTCATGATCTCTATGACGCGACTCGGATCGATTTGTACCGGCATTAGCATCGTTCCAGACCCGCGATGGAGGTGTGTACAGCGCGTATTCGTATACGTCTTCTCGCATTCTTATTTTTATGAATTGCAAGTTTCCTGATTCGCCTAACGCAGCTGGAACGGACGGGATCTATGATGAATACTACAGGAAGAGCCCAAGACTCTTGAGGCTCTGGGGAGTCAGATCTGGGGGTCGAATGAGACGTGATGACGGAGGTGAAGTTGTGGTTGAAGATGGGAGGAAGTGAGTACCCAGTTATAGGGTATCCAGATAGATTGTGGCTCAATTGAGAGTGTGCATAAAGTACCTGGCTGACTTGCTTGGATACCTACCTACCCAGGTACAGAGTCGGCACATGTACCGGAAAGTATCAAGTACCTGAGGTGTTTGCACTTTTGCCCCCTCTCTGAATCTCAGATCTGACAAACATGTCCCGTCTCGGATCTGGTTCCTGCCGTTGCGATGCTCTCCAAACGAAGCAAAAGCACCTGGTTCAGGCTTGTGCCCACCCCTTTGTTCCGAATTATGCGTCATGTGGGGCACGCGGGAAGCAAGTGCAACTGCTGCAGCTTGTCCGACATGTCAACGGGTCAAAGATAAATTAGACACCGCTCTCCCGAATTGAAGTCTGGAGGGGGCTTGTTTCCTCTTTAATTCAACCCTCAACCGCTGCAGCGAGGCCTGGAACTGCGAATTTCGCATCATTTCGTCAGATGGGCTCTCAATTGCAAGCCTCCCAGGCACCCTGGGAAGCCGTCTCCCCCCGCGAGCAGCTGTTTGTCCTCATTACTGGAGCTAACAGGTACCTATCTCTGCACGCCCGCCCAGCTACAAAGCTGTAGGCGATATATCCATGTTGTTTAATCACTGACGTGTTTTTTTTCTTCACAGTGGAATTGGTCTCGGTATCGGCGAACGGCTCATTGACGAGTTCCTGGCAACACGATCTCTCACATCACACCTCGTCCTCCTCCCCACCACCCGCTCCAAGTCCAAGTCCCTGGCGACAATCTCAGCCCTGCGTGCCTATGCTGAACACGCCGCCCAAACATCTACAACGTTGAGGTCGCGGGTCGGTGATGGCTACAAATGGGAGGACACCGTCAAGAGGATACACGTTCTGAGCCTTCAGCTTGACTTGTGTGATCTGCGAGGCGTGTATGACTTTGCGGACCGTCTTGTCCAGGGGCCTGTAAGCAACCCAGAGGGTCTGGATGGCGAGTACCTCCGTCATGTGCGCATCCCAAGGTTGGACACTGTCATCTTCAATGCCGCGTATGGTGGTTGGTCTGGTGTGAACTGGCTAAAGGCTGTCTGGCATATTCTGTCCAGAGGCATTGTTGAGCCTGTAACATGGCCCGAGTTCAAGAATGCTCTTCCGACGTGCATACTCAACGAACGCCCACAATATAATTATGTATGTCTTCCGGCTGCCTGGTTATGTATGGTCCATGACTAACTTGTACCAGCCCGCCAAACCCTTACTTGGTGAAGTCTTCTCGGCATGTGTCTTCGGTCACTACGTCCTTGCCCACCGACTTCTCCCATTGCTCAGCCGCCGCTCTGACGAAGAGTCCCGCGGCCGCATCGTATGGTCAAGCAGTTTGGAGGCCGTCGACAAGTCCTTCGACCTGTCAGACTTTCAATGCTTCGACCACAACGGCCCATACGAATCTTCCAAGCGACTCACCGATATCTTGTCGCTCACTGCTACTCTTCCCTCTGTCGCAGCTCACTCTTCCCCTTTCCTCACTCCAGATAACCCTGATGAGGCTCAAGAGAAGCCATTGGCGCCCAAAACATATCTCACACACCCCGGAATTGTTGCCAGCACCCTCTTTCCCGTTCCTTGGTTCCTCATGTGGGCATACTCACTTTCACTTGTCATTGCTCGCTGGCTCGGCTCCCCTTGGCATGGTGTCACCAGTTATATCGGTGCCAAGTCTGCTGCCTGGATTGCACTACAAGAGCAGTCTGAGCTGGACAGCCTCGATGCCGAGCACATCAAATGGGGCAGTAGTTGCAACCATAAGCTCGAGGTCGATGTCAAAAAGACAGAGGTGCCTGGCTGGGGCTGGGAAGGTAAAGTCGAGGACGCCAAGGCCGATACGACCATCGGCTTCTTGGGCAAATCAATTGGAAGAAAATCTCGCATCGTAGACACTACAGAAAACGATATCGTTGAATTCGAGGCTTTGGGCGCACAATGTTGGAAGAAGATGGAAGAGTTGAGGCATGAATGGGAGAATATTCTTGGTGTTGAGGCAGCATAGACTGGGTACGGATATGAATTCGAACTGCCGGCCAAGGATTAAGTAATAATTAGTGACCAAAACCAATTGACCAGAGGGCATAATCCATGTGTCTGCTCGACTATTTGTGGCCGATTAAGGACCCAACTCAAGCTGGCTTGTGACCGATGCTATCTTGTGTAGGTACAAAGACAAGTAAACATATTGAAACGTGGTGGGTATATTGTAACAACAATCATACATACAAGATGACCAGGATATATACAGACATTAATTTAATCACCGTTTTGTTCTCTGCACCGAAGCTCGCCGGCTCTCCCATGCAGCCCAAGTCTTCCCAGATATAAAATTACTGTCCAGCAGAGCCAGACTTCAGTTGTTCTCTGTTACAACTGTATTGTGAGGGCGAACCTCTTCATCGGAGCGAATGCGGCGCAAGGTCACTTTATCTTGACGACCAAAGAGGCCGAGAAACAATGGTAGGGGCATAATGACGAGCGCAACAACAGCTTGGAATATGAGTGCCTTCTTCATGTGCTTGGGTGGATGGGCGTGCTTTCCAGCCACCAGGGCGTCGCTGATAATGGTGAATATGGCACCAAAAAGCTGGCCACCGGCCCAGGCAATGGTAGATGTTACTTCTGGGCTAAGGGGGTGGCTAAGCTCGATGAGATACTCGAGGGCGATAGGGACGAGGGAGAAGGAAGAGGCGCCAAGAATAGCCAGCACGACATAAGGGCCAGGGATTGTGCGAGTCTGGGGCATCCAGACAAAGGCCAGGTATGAGAGCGCAATGACGGGAACGAGGAGCTTGATGGTGAAGAGAAACGACTTGGTGCGGTCGATAATGGGCGAGGATATGGCGGACGCAACGAGTCCGACGATGATGAGCACAGCACCGCCGATGCCTGCTTGGTCGTCGGAAAAGCCGTAGGGGTTAAGCATTTGGTTGAGGAGAGAAGAGATCGAGTTGAAAAAGCCGACGTAGATAGAGAAGGGGACGAGGATGAGCCACAACTCCAAGTTTCGAGAGACAGCGCCGAGGGAAGCTCGGAGACTAAGCTTGGGCGTCTCTGAAGCTGGGCCGACTGGTGTAGGAGGTTTGGCGGGCACGAATATGGCTGGAACGCTGCAAACAGTCGACTTTGTGAGTTTTGTTAGCAGTTTCTCGAACAAGAAGTAGGGAAGTTTCCAGGAGCACCTACAATAATAGAAACATAGAGCACCATGTTGGACATGTCGCTGGGTTTGCTCACCCAAAGAGGAGTGATCAATTGTCCCAGTGCAGCTCCAAACGGATTTGCCAAGCTGGTGAGGGCAGTTGCGGCAACGCGGCCCCTGTTAGTGAACCACAGGTCCGAATATCGAGTAGGGGCAGCGAGAATGAAGGGCTGGGCGAAACCAATGACGATTTCTCCAGCCATAGCGTGGGCGATATGACCACCACTTGACTTTGTGGCACCGGCATAGCGAATCCAATTGCCGATCAGGATCAAGACAGCGGAGACCAGGAATGCGATCTTGGGGCCCTGGTGTAGGATCGCGATGCTGAGCGGGAAGACAGCCACAAAGGCGAGGAAGAAGGCCGTGCTGAGCCAGTTGATGGTCGATTCACTGACGTTGTAGTAGTCGGCGGCATTGGAAGCAACAGGAGCAAATGTCATCCACTGTCAGGCATGTGTTAGTGTTTCTGCATGTCGTGTAACTCTTCTTTTCATCCGCGTGTACTAAATGACTTACATCCCACGAGACAATGATATTCATGAGCGTCAGCTGGGCCAGCCCAAACCACCGACGCTTGTAGGTGCGATACTCCGTCGACTGGCCTTCGTTCACACTTCCACCCCCTTCGCCTGAGCCAGCTTCAATATTGCGATCTTGAAGACTATAATCTCCAGAGCCAAGCTTTTGCTTGCGCCAGAACCGTGAACCGGCCATGGCGTCACCATTGGAATTCATAGCAGTGATTGAGACGATAAATCGACTCGGGCCACTCTTTTTCTGCTCGAGGTCCTGCTCAGAGGACGCTATTCGCGGCTCGTGCTCCGAGGGCTTCTTGTTGTCAGGCATACGCGACAAAATCTTGACAGAAACACTACCCAGGAAAAATGAGAGCGAGGAAGCGTTATCAGAGGTGGTGAACCGGGTTGAAGGATCAGTGTCGATCGACGGGAGATTGCTCAATGCTGCCCTAGGCGTGGGGCGATTTAGGAAGGGATTCAGAGATTGAGCTTGTTTCGCAGTCAAGATGGCGAGCCCCAATTCGTTGCAGATCCAAGTCGCAGCTTTGAGGGAAAGAATCAGGGAGACGTCATGTATCGACGGAATAAAGTGAATGTAGATGAGGTCGGATAGTGGAAGTTTTCGTGTGTCGCAAAGGGAAAAAAAGGAGGAATGCGCATCAAGCCGGGGTGGGATGTGATGAAACCCAACAGCGACGCCAACCGACAGTTGGCGCGCACTTTGTGTTCAGCCACACGCTTCTAGAACGGAGCGAAGGAGGAAATCACAGACGGCTTTGCACAGCTCGGTTCCCTTTGTGTGGCTTGTTTTGCTAGAGTTTGCGAGTTTTCTCGATTGCTTGACGACGAAGTCACGTCACCCAAATCTCTGGCCAACTCGCTTGCAGTTTTTCAATCGTATAAGTGCCCCAGAAGTGGTTGCACTATTCCGTAAGAATTGCCAGTTACTGGGAAGGTTATTCTGTACCCGTCGTCGGTCGATTTTGCAAGGGTAAGGAACATCAGAGACCGGGGGTGAAGATTCAATACTCGGCCACTTGGTGGCACTCGCTCGCTCGTTTGTCGTCCTCTTCTCGGCCGGAGGATCTCGTGGTTTGGGATCCGCGGCGGATGCAGCCAGGACCGTTGACCCCCGTGCCCCCGTTGTCAACGTTTCAGTCTTGTTCCTGGTGCGCCGGTGGGAGAGGTGGGTAATATTGAGCTCCCTCCAGGGGAGAGACGGTTCCTATTGGTCGGTGGGTGGCTGCGCGTTCCCCAAGGTTGAGGTGAGGTGAGAAGTCTATTGCCTACTTGAAGGAGGCCATCAGAAGATGCTGATGTAAGAGGAGAGATGCTGGATAGGACTCAAGAGATAAATATTTTAAGGACGCGAAGGGTGCGGGGAAAGGAATCAAGCAAAAGAAGAAGGAGTCGGTGGGATGCGAGTTCCTGCTTAGTTATATTTTACCTTCCAAACAGGCAGGTCTGTTCAGGTAACCTGGAAGGCAAGTACGTTTTAACGACCACGGAACGTGCATGTACATATGTACACTTGTAGGAACTTTGGCAGTCATAATTCATCCATCCAATGGCTCCCTGTTCCGCCCAACGACCCAACTTCCTATGCCTCATTCATACATCAGCTTTATCAACCAACACCGACAAAATGCTTGTCATTTCCCTCGATTCATACATCTGCAGTTTCCTTTCACTAATCGCTCCAATGCACTTGGCCTGTTGCGGGGTTGCCCCGATCCCTTGAGGGTTCCATCACCGGACTCCGTTGCCCGATTTAGCAACCTCGGCTCGCGTGGCCACCGTCAATATTCCTGTTCTCACATGATGATGGGCCGTCTAGACCTTGTCGATGCTTCCGTACTTGGCCTGTTCTCGTCTTATCCATGCCGCATCTCCGGCTTTGCATGGCTGCTGGCTACCCAAGGAGAGCATGAACACGATAATACGCATCACAGTCATTGTGCCCCCCACGATCATCCATAGATCATCAGTTACAGTATCTTGATCAATCTTTGGAAACGAACTGGCCAATGTTTTCGACTTATTGAAACAAGCTGTTCTTATGTACAAACCATTCGGAACAAACCTCAGTTACTGAGGACTTACTATGTACGGCCCTACCAAACGGTCATCGCCTTGTTCACCACACCACACGACCTCCCTGAGTTGGCATCCCGCTTTGAGACACCCTGGCTTGGAACCCTACATACATCTCGAAATGTCTGCCGCTAATCCGGTAGGAGCCTGTTTCCGACTTGGGTCTTCCACCGGTCACCCATTGACGGACCGGACCAGGGAGTAAAATCTGCAACCCTTGAACGTGCAGGTCCCTGGTCACCATATGGACAGTTTCTTCGGGATGATAGGTGAGGAGAGATAGTAGGATCTTTAGGCTAAAAATCGTCAGATGCAGTCCTTCAAAGAGACACCGAGATGTTTCTTTTCGCTCCGTAGACACGATGTGCAGTGTATCACTACCATGGCGTCGATCGAGAACAATTTGGCGTCGAACACTCTTATACCGATGGCCGCACTACGCTTACACAAAATCCATGACAATAGTTTTGAAACAACCTGTCACGGTGTCGGATAGGAGCGACCTGATACCAGTGAAGTTCCATGTGATCCCGGACACCCATGTTATAGCCATCCTCTCAGGTCTTGTGCTATCTATACATGATCTGCAAGAGGATATCCATTTTTGTCATTGCCTCGAAGTATATAGTTGGAATACTGGTTATGTATCGCTTACGGCGATTGAGCTAGACTGATATGATCTGGGGCTGATTATAAAATGGTGCCCCGGCTCTTCATATGACTGGCTCGGTTTATCTCCTCAGGCTTTCGAGGAGAAGGTCCAAAAGGTAGTGCCAGCAGACTAATCTGGAGGACGACTTATCATTGAGAGACTGCCCAGACGAACTTGGCCTTGCGCATAACTTGTACACACCTGGAGACTTGACGTCTTGGAACTACGAGACATCGCTTTGCCATTAGTCACATATTGCCAAGATAGTAAATTGGTGGTTTGATGGACCATGTAATTAGAACCGTCCATACTAAGGTGTCGTAGGCTAACACATAACCCACTGACTGGATACTTGATCTGCGTTCATTATGCCCGGTACTTCATATTTGAAGTTGGAGGTGTAGGCGCTGAGCTTGTCGATATATCGTAAGCGTTGCCAGCTTTGTCAGGCCTCGCACCGGCATGGGTGACTGCAATAACTACAAGAGCGAAGCTCTTCAAAAGATCAAGATGAATGAACTTGGACTATAAGGAGAAGTCTGAAGCATCGAGGTTGAAGGCAATAGAGGCTCTCAACCTCGAAGAGACGACTAGTTTACAATGCTGAATAGTGCCAATCTGACCACTGCCAGGTTCAAGAGCGTTGCTTCGACTGATGACGAACACATCAGTATGATGGCTTACCTCTTTCGTTCTCTTATAATTTGACATACGAAGATAGATTTGGCTCGCCAGAGCACCAAGTTTCGTCACGATCCAGATCGGATGCCTATGTCCATTTAGGGGTAGGGAACAAGTCGTACACAGCCAGTTCGCTTCTCCATGATAACGTAACGAGCTGCTACGTCAAATTGCATGCAAAACATATTCATATTTGATTGGATGCTAGTCTAGGTCGGAGAATGCATACGATGTTGAAAAGAACCACTACAATAGATATATGGGCTATTTTGATGGACCTCTACATCCATGGTGGCGATGTTGCCAGGACGCCGCGGTGAGTATTGAGCCTGTGTTTGATCTTCCTTGAGCAAAAATTGAAATGAACCACTGGGAAGTATGGTAAATTTCAGAGTGAAGCCAAGGGATTCCCCTATCAGGGAGGATGTCACGGATCGCAATACGATCTCTGGCAAAGTGAGAAGAGGTCCGAGGGAAGTATCTCCTTCACATCATGGAACAATGCACTGCTTGCGGTGTTTTCGCAACGGGGAGGAACCGGACTACGCATGGCTGTTCGCTGGCCCGGAATATGTAGGCTTAAACGAACTGAAAGAGAAAAAAAAATCTATTCAGGGCATTGCAGCGTATGGTACAGAGACGGCTACCGCTCTCGGCCAGGCATGATAATAAGCCTCGACAACGGAAAGGCAGATAGATCGTACAAGAGACACCCTCACGCGTGTGAGCAGCCATTGCCTCGTCCCGGCATCGGTGAGTGGTCGACGTGAGAATCGTTAGTGGTCGGTACGGGTCGCGTTGAGTCGGATGACTGTGTGACTGAGGCGAGAGATTTACTTGAGCTTTGCCCAGAGCTTGGGGGCAGCACAGGCTGTGGCGCAATGGGCAAGGTGGAAGACTGTTTGTGAGTTAGCGGATGGATATTCTTCAGCAGGCAGTATCATCGTTGTCGCCGGGATTCGAGCGACGGTGCGTCTGGGAAGTGGCACATACACTCTTCAACACAGTCCTCTTTGGCATCACCTTCCTCCTCTTGCTTATGAACGCGCTCGACGCACTCATCAAAGTGGTGCTTGGCGGGAGCACACTGAGCAGAGTTCCGGCATTCTGTTATGTTCGCCGTCAGCATCGATCCGGTCAATTGGTCCCATCAGAGAATATCCGGCCCGCCGAGTTGATACCATCTAAATCACTCGTTGCAGGAGAAATGGGTCGAAATTGGAATATTCGGGTTGGCGGCGAGGGGGAAGAGAGTAACGAACCTTCCTCGAGAGTATCCTTGGGATCGACAATCTCTTCCTCCTCCTCCTCCTCATCGTCCTCATCGTCCTCGTCCTCGTCTTCGTCGTCCTTGGACTCAGCCTCGGGCTCCTCCTCCTAATCGCTTCCGTCAGTATTTCTCGATAGCGATTGGTTCATGAGAGACATGATTATTGGATCGTACACGATCCAATTGATCTCGTCACCACCATGACAAAAATCTGCTCGTCCTGGGCGGGAAATTGAGGGGACGCATACCTTCTCCTCAGCAGGAGCCTCAGCCTCGACAATGCTCCATGGCGTCACAGCCTCGACAATATCCGAAAAGGCGTCCCAGATACCCATCGCGATAGGTGGTATATGTCACAATGGCGAGTGGTGGTTTCGATTGAGGGTGTCGTTCCGGTCGTAAGAGGTCGGAAGCTCTCGGCCAAAGTCAGGAAATGAAAACTGATGCGGAATTGAGGCATTTTGATTGGTCCTGTCCAGCCGGCGTAGGTCACGAATTGCCGCACGTGATGACTTGATCCGAGCGTTCTTCCAGTCTTCCGGTTGGATTAAGTAAGCATGCAGTTCACCATTTATTGAAGTGAAGGTCTTCAGCCGCAATCTGCATGCAACATCGACCTTTATCGGAGGCATACATATGTTATCATGTGTGATAAGAGATATCAATTCTTTACGAGAACCCGAGAAACATTAGTAGTTTGTCTACTGATGTGAATTCATAAAACCGTTTTATAAAAACCCAATGCCAACCAACTGCCAGTTATGAATCACAGCTCTAGAAACAAATAATTGACCCTTGAATGCACGACAGAATAGAGAAGAGAAAACTTGGGCCACAGTAGGGATCGAGGAGGGAGGGAGGGGCTGAAGGGTTTCAACATGATGACAGCATGCGTCACGTATACAGTATTGGCGTCTACAGGGCCATGACTCAGTTACATGACACCCTCCACCTTTGTGATCAGCATCGACGCCGCACCATTAATCGTCATCATGCGTCCCTCTGTCGACTTCTCCTCGAATATGGTCCTCTAGTCGGATACTCAGCTGCTGAGCTTGAGCTTCATCGTAGTCAGGCGGGGGCTCATCAGGAGCCCTCCGGCTGTTGGTGCTATCAGACCGATCATGTCTAATGACAGACAGGGAACCAGCTGGTGGGTCGGATGGGCTGGCCTGAGCTTCATATGCTGGTAACGGCTCGTCAGGGACGTCAACTCCAGGGCCCATCTCACGACGCATCTCTTGATATTGGAATAGGCGTTCTCGTAGGCGGATGTAAGCTTCGTTGAAATCCATCATGCCACCGTCTGAAAAGGTAAACTTGACCTCAATTCGAGGAATGTCTGGAGGAATCCCGCCTCCTGACACGGGAACACAGTCTGACTTCCACACCCATCCCCACCACATGGAGGATGAAGTGCTAGAGTCTTGAAACTTGAGAATTGGGGCACTGAATGATTCGAATTTGGGCTCTTGAGAGGGTTTGGCGGGGAGGTAGACAATCTGAGAATGATGAGCTGTCTATCTGGACTGAGAGAAGAGGCGCTAAGCCGGGGACAACTTACTCGTTTATTTGTTAGGAAGAGAGTGCCCTTATCGCTTTTGCGTTGGAAAGAGGTGCATCGTGCCCTTAATTCTTGGGGCACGGATAGATCGCATGAGATGCGGGATTCTAGCTTCTGTAGGATGCGCTCGTTGCCGAGCTTGACGAAGCCGCCCTGATTGAGCATAACCCAGCTATCGGCATTGTCAGGGTCGATAGGCCGCGAAGGAGGACGGCTCGTGATGAGATAGTCGTGAGGATTGTCCATGGTAGGGCGGGGTCCATGACTCCATGGGCCGGGGAAGGCGGGGCAGTCGTCGGACAGGCAATACGGGCAGGACGGAGGAAGGACGGAGGAGGCACGGAGGTTACGGGGAGGAATCGGACGGGGGCTTGCGGAAGAGAGAGGGGGCGGGCAGAGAAGGACAGGATGGAGCAGGCCAAAGACGGAGGGATCTGAGGGACGGAGGACGGGAACTGATAGAGGAGGGGCGGAAACAAAAAGAAAAGAGGCTCATGAAATGGAGAGAAGAGGTTCGAGACCCGCGAAGGAGGCTTACTTTATTGACATTGTCGCAGACAGGGTTCTGGAGACCCTAGCTCAAGGACGGATGGCTCCAGGCTCCGTACCAGCAGGACGTGCAGTGCAGGCAGCTTTAGTAGCTCCGAGATCTTGGAGCGTGTGGTCCTTTGTGGTCCTTCTGGTCCCGTGGTGGGGTGGGTCAGAATGGATGGGACTCTGCTCTGGAGAGGGGGTTTGGTGTCAAGGCTGGTTTAGCAGAGGCAAGGCAGCTCGATGAGGAGGAAAACCAGGCGCAGGTGGCTAGTGGCTGAGAGGCTGGAAGCGATGCCGTAACGGGGTGGGGGGAGGCGAAAGCGGTTGCGCTTTGGAGCGGCGTGAGGCGAGGCGAGGCGAGACGAGACGACAGTCGAGACGAGGGGCAAGCAACGGGATGCGGAGCGGATAACGGACGGACGGGCGGGCGGGCAAGGGAATGGTGTGATGTCGCAGTGACGGCGAGAAGAGGGAGTGAGCGAGCCACGAGCCACGAGCCACGAGCCACGAGCCACGAGCAGTGAGCAAGCAAGCGGGCGGGTTAGCGAGCGAGAGAAAACAAGCACGGATTGGCGAAGCGGAGCAGAGAGAGTAGAGCAAAGCCAGAGACGGGCAGCCAGACGGTAGATGCTGCGGTAGCTCTTTCTGTAGCGCGAATACCTAGCAGGTTGGCGTTGGTTAGGTAGGTGGCGTCGGGAAGGCTGGAAGAGGCTGGCTGGATCGCTGAGGGGACTTTGGGACGAGCAAGAGGATTCCGGTCGTACTATCGTACAGTACCTCTGCAGCAGAAGCGACTTGGAGCCCCGTTAGGTTTCTGATTAGTGCTGTATCCTTAGGTGACAGAGAGTAAGGTATCCGTAGGGAAGCAGTATGTAGGTCCTCTGCCTGGGGCCGTTTCTGGATCCTTGGGACTTGGGTCGTTTTGGTGCGGCCTCGGATCCTATCCTGGGCCCTGGGTCACGGATCGCTGGGGTATGGAAACGGGTTGTTGGTTCCCTCGAGAGGTGACGGTATAAACGGGTGACCGCGGGCGATAGATGAGGGGGCCGGTAGGGGTGGTGGGATGGGATGGTAAGGTATGGGATAAGTTAGGTTGGGTTGGGAGAGAGAGTGTGAGTGAATGAGTAAATTGAGGAGAGAGACAAGAACACACACGCTCACGCGCAGTAGGTACGGAGTACATAGGTACCTACATATGATGCGAAGTGGGCAGAAAGTTCTGTGGGTTCTGCCTTTGCGCACTGCGTTGCTTGGTTGCGTTGCGTTGCGTCGTGTTTCGTTGCGTTACGTCCCGTTGGGCTGAGCTGAGATGGAGCAGTCTTGGCAGCCAAAAACGCTGAGGTGCGCTGGATATTGCCAGGATGAGCTCGTGAGCGACATACTACTTACAGTACAGCAACTGGTTATTTCGTACAGTGGGTGGTGCCTGATGATGTGCCCAAGCACCCCGTGAAAGTGGTCGCGGAGCGGCAGAGCACCCAGCCAGGGCTATGCCCGATAATGGAATGGAATGGAATGGATGGATGGCCCAGGATGAGACCCTAGCTCGTGGATCTACCTAGGACCTTTGTAGGTAGGTGTCCAGGCAAGCAATGAGAGGCAGGGAGTCTGTAAGTCGGTTGCTCTTGGTACCTAGCCCTGGATTTGGGGTGGATTGCTCCAATGGCGAGTTTGGGGAGAGGCGTTTATTACCTTGGGCACCAAACGAGAGTAGCGACAGTACCTAGGTAGGTACTGATGTTTGGCACGTTAGAGAAAGGCAGCACATCATCAACCATCCATTCTGATTCCATGCCTACCTACCTATTTACCTCCCTACCACATACTTGCAATAGTGCCCACTCACTTACATGAAGTGTAGTAGGGAGTACGGAGTCGTTACCTGCAGGTAGAATTGCGGAGGTATAACACCTTCTAATCGTTTCTGTTCTATACATGAGCATTTCCACTCTAGCCACATCCCGCGAATGCATCCGCCAATCACCTAATCAACCTCTCCATGTAATAATTATGACTCTACTATTGCATCCATGGACCCTTCAAGCTATTTGGCCACGTGCCATTCGGATCAGCAACAAGCCCCCTCGGCCGTACCTGTAGATAGGTGCGTCAGGTAGCAATCAAACAGATCATCTTGGTCTTTATCCGAGTTGGTCCTTTTCTGAATGTTTCAGCCAAGGGTTAAGTTCCCCAAAAGAGTAACAGAAGGACGTCGAGCAAGGGCGAGCCAGCATGGGCGAGTCAACTGCGTGGGAAGGCACCAACGGCACCAACACCACTTCCTGTTTCGTAACCACCACTGCTTCTCTCCACTTCTTCCCTCCCATCCCTCGTCTTCACTGAACCAATGCAAAACCTGGAGCCTATAGAAGCCCGCAAATCACAATGAGTTTCACCCATGAGGTCATCGCAACCAGACGCTCACCCTCTCCCATGATCAAATCTCTCTCTCGTCTTGAAGCTATGGCCTTTGTCCCCCTCCTCGCTCCTCGATCCTGAAGGCCCCTGCGTCGAATACCCGTCTCCATACGAACTACCCCGACTCTTCCTTGTCATTTGCCCTCCCCATAGTCATATCGCTTCTTTCAGAGACTGGGCCGGCACTTTTCGTTGATCGTCCGCAGTTTCCGGGTCCGAATCCCTGGAGGGGTGACAGGATGCGGCGACGTTTGATAACGACCGGGACCCAACGTTTACAGAAGTATTATCCCCGGAACCGGATACCCCTCTTCCTCATGGTACATTTGTGTACTCGTTACCCTTGACAGTAACCACGGGTACTGGAGGGATACACTCACCCATGCTACTCCCCTCTTTCCGTCTTCACGGCATGGCCCGAACCCTTGACCGGCCTATGCTCCGTACATAGTACATCCCTGGTACCCATCCCCTCAATATCCAAGCCCCTCACTTGAGAAAATCCTCGCTCGACGAATCCGCTCCTTTGCCGATTGAAATCAACCGGCTTGTATGACCTGTCATCCATCGGTCGATTCGTCTTGACTCCCAGTCTCACTCCCAGGCCTTTGAGGGCTAACGCGGCCACCACGACGGCCTGCTGAAGGGATCCAATGCAACAGGGTCCATGGCTCCAAGCCAGCGTGAACTTGCTCCTCCCCTACAAGGCGCCAGAGCGAATCACCGTGCTCGCTCGGGAGAAGTCACCCATTGTTTTCCCTGACCAAGACTGAAAGCGGTTACTATGTATGCCATGCATAGTCTTGGGCTGCATTGGCCTTGATCCGGTTTTGAGGTTGGCCGCTGGCCCCGACGGCCGGACAGACCAGGTCAGTGTGATGAACTGTACCATTCCACAGTTGTTTTTAGTCCAGTGATTTGATTTTCCAGTCGAAACAGGCGATGCCGACGGCCAACCTCCATCTCCGAGGACAACTTTGGTTCGTCCCGTCAATCGCTCTCCGGCGGTGCGATGGGGTCGCCCTGCACGGATAGAGGGAATTTGCCATGGTGTTGATCCGCTTCTGCTTCCGCTTCTCTCGAGGGTCCCTGGTAAACCCAGTCTGCAAGCATGAGGTCCCTGGTCCCCTTCGTTGACAAGTGAGATATCATGGGCTCCGCTCTACGACTTGTAAATTAAACCTGGTAGGTCCTGAGACCTTGCTTGCTGCTAACGAACTTCTATGTATCCGTACACGCAAGGGTTGATCACTCTAGAAGCATATAGAAGCAGCCGGTGCTTGGTGCACGGCTGTACTATGGTCGTACTGCGATATTCGGGTTATAGTTCCGATGTATCGAGTCACTTAAAACAAAGATGCCTAAACCCGACCGAACCTACCTAAACTTGATGAAGAATGCACGCTGCACTTTGCAATCTGCTTCATGTTTTAGCAGACATGTTCTTTGCTGTAAATCCTTTCGGAGGTAGGCCTTCCTTGTCTTGCCGCTAAATATCGGCAGTGTCAATATAGCTAGCAACTGAACGTTATAGGTGATTCATCCTAGCCACGCCTTGCTGCAAGATCTAGGCTCGTTGCAATGCACCTTTCCTGGAGCCAGAAAACTGGCCTCCTATCACAACGCCAGCATGCGGCTACCTTGAGAGACGGGTAAGCGGTCCTATAGGATAGAGTTTCTGGCGAGCTCATTCATTCCTCAACCTGTATTCTTTCACTGGGTTCCCTCATCCTCCCCAAGCTGCTTCACACCGCGCAGCAGTGTCTCGAAACCAGAGCATGATTGACCCCGTCATAGCCCAATCTCTGACTGGGGGTTCTCGAAGCAGGGGCAATCCTCTCTTCCAGTTTGTCCCAAACAGTCGCAATTATAATCGCGGAACGGTACGTTACATCTTATAGAAGAACGACAAACGCGGCAAGACGAAAAAAGAGAGAGTGCCCATGCGAAATGGACTTTACGTACCGGCCTACATTCAGGACGCATATGGTCTCGCACCTGTGCTTCTCCTGCACAGTTGACCCCGGACACGTCATTTCCTATGTCTGACTGGCTGTACTCCCCCGGTCGTGAACTTACACCGGTGGCTGGGACCAGAATGATGGTCCGGCCAACAAACCTTGCATACTCTCCTTCTTCGGCGCCGGCGAGGACACCAACAGCTCGTTCCGGCTGCGACACCCGAGTCAGAGGCATGACGTCGTTTGTAGAATTCTTTTCTCATCATCGGAACTGTTCGCTCCTCCTTTGGTACTACCTACTCGTCGTATTGCCAAGTAGGTACTCCGTACCGTTCCCCTCAACCCATGCAAAGTCTGCCCCACGCACGGCGACATGCTGGAGGAACGGGTCGAATGTAAATGCCCGACTTTAGCCAATACTACGTGGATTAAAGAGCTGGGACCAAAAGATACTATCACCGGATGACTGGAAAGGCATGGGTAGGTTGGCGATCAACCATGTCAAAGTAACCGCGCACTTACACGGGTTCGGGTCCAGTAGGGATACTACACACAACGACGAGAGTCAGAGATGCTGGGAGGGGGAGCTTCCCAAACGAGCCAATGCTTACTAGAACCTTCATCGGGGTGCCATGCATTAACCTACTCACCGACTATCTCGTCGCTGCCTCTCTGGACAACTTGTTTCCCTGATGCGAATAAGCGAGTGATTGGATCAGTGATTTGTCATGACTGTACGGCAATCTTTGCGGAGAAGGATTCTGGTCCTGCATGAAATCTTCAAAGCAGATTACGTGTGCAGTAGAACTGCCGAGTTCTGTTCAAGCTTACTCTATTGCTTCTCTTTGGAAGAAGGGTGAGATGAGTGACAATGGTGAGAAATTCTGACAGGCCAGGGTATCCTCATCGGACGATATGGATGACCACGATGAGTCAGACTTGGACAGCCTCTGCAACTGCGAGTCTCAGAGGTAGTTTGGCCACTGAGAAGTTCGGAATGTGTGGTCAAATCTATCTAAAGCACACATTGCCATTGGGCGGCTCTTCCAATATTAGTGTTGGCCGTCTTTGATTTATTTGCCGTCATGCTTCACTGCACTTTCTCACATTGTGGTCCAGACGACAGACAAAACACAGCGGTGTGCTACAGGAAGCGACCAAAAAGGGTCGAATAAGTTGCCAAGGTATAAATGGCCCGTACAAGCACTTTATGCCGGAAATCTGTCGGATTGTTTTCGACTTTCTGGTAGCCCGAGGGTCGGAAGCCAAGACCCACCGGCGTCGCTCGTCTCACATGCTGCTTGGTGGTGATGTCGAGTCTGATTGGATAGTCGGCTCGATGGAGGCAGCCGGAGTCACGGAGCTATCCCGAGAGCTATCCCGAGAGCTCGCTGCTGCAGTTCGGCCTCTCTGGCGATGCAACAGATGTGTTTTGAGGATATTGACAATTATTCTGTTACGAAGCATTTGATTCCAGACCTCGGCCGAGCAACAAATCCCCTTCTTTTGACGTCAACCCCAAATACATAAAAACATGGCTTCTGCCGAGGACATCTCCAAGCTCCAGCAATACACGGCATGCGACATCTCAGACGCACTGCTCAAGCTCAAAGTCCCGGGAGCCGGCTTCGTGGCCGACCTCAGCCTCGTCAGCCCCGCGACGGGTGCGCCGTCGTCTGTCACGGTCGCTCCCGTGTCGACGGTGCTGTTCGCGCCCAAGGGGCACGACCTCGCGGAGCCGGCCGCCAACATCCCCAAGGGCGCGCACTGGGCCGACCTGACGGT
The DNA here is from genome assembly GCA_023509875.1 of Rugonectria rugulosa. Taxonomy (NCBI): domain Eukaryota; kingdom Fungi; phylum Ascomycota; class Sordariomycetes; order Hypocreales; family Nectriaceae; genus Rugonectria; species Rugonectria rugulosa. The sequence continues at coordinate 897 of JALNIO010000065.1, read as the reverse complement.
GCCCGGGACCATTGTCGTGCTCAAGCAGCCCGACGGCCAGAAGAACGCCGTGTGTGGCGGCATCATGGCCGTCCGCATGAAGGTCTGCCAGGCCAAGGGTATAGTCGTCGCCGGTCGAGCCAGGGATGTTGAAGAATTGAGGAGCACTTCTCTCCCTGTAAGTTCAGACCTCGAAAAAAAACACAAAAAATAAAAGCCACCCCCCCCTTTTCTCCTCCCCTTTCCTCGCTCTCGCTTCGTCGCACATTGATGACTTACAAAAGAGTTGCGCAAAGATTTGGTCCCGCGGCCTTTCGACCGTCGGCGTCAGCGGCGGTAGTGCCCCCTGGGCTGTCCAGGTGCCGCTGCACATTGACGGAACCATTGTCTCCCCGGGCGACCTGGCATTCAGCGACCCGACCAACGGCGTGGTTGTGATTCCGAGGGACAAGGTGTCGGCCGTGCTCGAGCTGCTCCCGAGGATCACGGCGGCCGACGAAAAGGTCAAGGAGGATGTGCTCCAGGGCGTGACTGTGCACGAAGCGTTTAAGCGTCACCGAAGCAATCTGTGATGTGATGCTGGCTGGTATGGATTACTTCGCCATCACCGGAAAAATCGCATGTTGAGCACGACTTAGTTTAAACTTGTTCTCTGCTTGAAAAGCATGGCCCATAGCTGTGCGTGCCGGGATCATTATGCATCATGGACTCATCAAGCCCTGCAAATTCAGTCAAAGGAGGACGCCGAATATATGCAGCTCTACCGACAGCAACAAAGACTACGCATAAAGCTTGGATGGATCGGAACTCACAATCAGGCAATAGTTTTTAACTCGGTGTTGTCATCAGTTCATTAACATGCCATCATTAATGCAATTCTGCAACCATGATGATTTACCAAACAGTGTTACCCGTGAT